>CAJQZJ010037497.1:493629-505232 GCA_907164525.1 Lophiomys imhausi | reverse complement strand
TATACCAGGTGACTTGGAAAGCTGATAGCTTTGTGTGGGGCCTGGAACAGGAGAATGCTCTTCAACAGGTACAGGCTACTGTGCACTCTGCTCTAGCACTTGGAACATGTGATCCAGCAGACCCAGTAGTACTTGTGGTACCAGTGGCAGATAGGGATCCTGTTTGAAGACTTTGGCAGGTCCCTATAGGTGAATCACAAAAGAGACCTTTGGGATTTTGAAGCAAGGCTCTACCATCATTTGCAGAAACTATTCTACCTTTTAAAGACAGCTCTTTGGCCTTAGTGGAAAGTGAACATTTGACAATGGGCCACCAAGTTACTATCTGACTTGAGCTGCCCATCATGAGTTGGGTGTTATTGGACCCACCAAGTCATAAAGTAGGACATGCATGGCAGCAATCCATTATTAAACGGAAGTGGTATTCATGTGATTGGGCCGTACCAGGTCCTGAAGGCACAAGCAAGTTATACGAAGAAGTTACCCAGATCCCTTTGGTTTCTACTCCCATTACAGTGTTATCTGCTGCCAAGCATGCATATATCAACTCATGGGTGTTCCCTGTGATCAACTGACTGAGGAAGAGACTAGGACCTGGTTTACTGATACTGCTGTACGTTGTGGAGGCACCACTCAGAAGTAGACATCTACAACATTAAAACCCCTTTATGGGACAACCCTGAAAAACGCCATGGAAGGGAAATCTTCACAATGGGCAGAACTTAAGGCAGTACACATGGTCATAGATTTTTGATTTGAAAGAAATGGCCAAATGAGAAATTGTCCACTGATTCATGGGTTATAGTCAAGGGATTGGCTGGAAGGTCAGAGACTTGGGAAGAACATGATTGGAAAATTGGTGAGAAAGACATCAAGGAAGAAGAGTGTGGATAGAGCTCTCCAAATGGGCACGGGATGTGAAGATATTTGTGTCCCGTGTAAATGCTAATCCAAAGGTGACCTCAGGTGAGGAGTTCAGTAACCAAGCCGATAGGATAACCTGTTCTGTGGACAGCCAGCCTCTTTCCCTCCCCAGCCATTCTTGTCATTACCCAATGGGCTCATGAACAAAGTGGCCATGTGACAGAGATAGCGTTATGCATGGGCTCAATAGCATGGACTTCTACTCGCCAAAGCTTTCCACTAAGGCCCAACCTTCTGCTGAGTGTCAAATCTGCCAATAACAGTATACTGGCTTGTTTTGTGGTCAACTTGACACAAGCTAGAGTCATCAGAGAGGAAGGAGCTTCAGTTGAGGAAATGCCTCTATGAGATTCATCTGTAAGGCATTTTCTCAATTAGTGATCAATGGGGGAGGGCTCCGCCCATTGTGGGTGGTGCCCTCCCTGGGCTGGTGATCCTGGGTTCTATAAGAAAACAGGCTGACCAAGCCAGTAAGCAGCACCACTCCATGGCTTCTGCATCAGCTCCTGCCTCCAGGTTCCTGCCCTGTTTGAGTTCCTGTCTGCATTTCCTTCAGTGATGAACAGCAATGTGGAAGTGAAAGACAAATAAACCCTTTCCTCCCCAACTTGCTTTTGGTCATGTGTTTCGTCAAAGTAACAGAAACCCTAACAAAGACAAGCAGCAACCAACATTGACCCCAGATATGGCACCATTCCCCAGGGTGACCTGGTGGCAAGTTGACTACGTTGGACCACTTCCTCAATGGAAATGATACACTTTTTCCTTACTGAAGTAGATACTTATTCTGGTTGTGCATTTGTCTTTCCTGCACACAATGCTTCTGCCAAAGCCACCATTAGTGAGCTTAAAGAATGCCTTATCCACCAACATGATATTTCACACAGTTCTATCTGACCAAGAAACTCATTCACAGCTAGAGAAATATGACAATGGGCCCATGATCATGGAATCCACTGGTCTTACCATGTTCCCCACCATCCTGAATTAGCTGCCTGATAGAAAGGTGGAGTGGCCTTTTGAAGACACAGTTACAGCGTCAGTTAGATGGCAACAGCTTGGAGGGTTGAGGCAGGGTTCTCCAGAAGGCAGCATATGCTTTGAATCAGCATCTAATATATGATATGGTTTTTCATAGCCGGTATCCATGGGTCCAGGAATCAAGGGGTGGAAAAGGGAATAGTTCCACTCACTATCACCCCTATTGACCTAGTGATGCAATAGGAAAATTTTTACTTCCTGTTCCTGAGACTTTAAGTTCTGTTGGCCTAGACGTTTTGGTTCCAGAATTGGAAGCACTCCTGCCAGGTCTCACAACAAACATTCCATTGAACACAGACTTCCCGCTGGTTACTTAGGGCTTCTAATGCCCTTAAACCAACAGGCTAAGAGAGGAATAACACTGATCGGAGGGGTGACTGATCTAGATTACATGGGAAAGTTGGATTATGTCGGGAGTGCAGATCCTTTAGGGTGTCTCTTGGTGCTATCAATGTCCTGTGATTAAAGTCAGTGGGAAACTACAGCAGCCTAATCCAGACAGGATAACAAAGGGCACAGGCCCATCACAAATGAAGGTGTGAATCACTCCTCCAGAAAAAGAGCCAAAGCCTGCTGAAGTTCTTGCTGAGGGTGGAGGAAATACAAAATGAGTGGTCCAAGAACGTAGTTATAAATATCAGCTAAGGCCACATGACTAATAGCGGAAACAAGGATTATAATTGACATGAGTGTTTGTGTTGAATTTTTTAATACATTTATACAGATATTTGTGTTTCCTTTCAACTTTTTATCATGTGATGTAACATCAGTTAGGAGAATACCAATGGTTTCATATTTAAGTTTGAGATACAAAAGAATGACTTCAAGGGACATTACCACCTATACTAAATTTATAATGCATTTGAAGTTGTGCAAGGATATCATGTTAGGTATAATTATGACCTGGTTAAATATATAATGTGTTTGCAGTTGTACATGGGATAGTTTATACTATCCTTAGGCATTATTATGACCTGGTTATTGTTTTCATTTGAAAATTGATCACAACATACAGAGACATGATTGTGTGTCAGGTTGACGAGGGGGTTGATGGCTATTCTTGCTTGTCAACTTAACTACATCTGGAACTAAAAATGGAGAACACACCTATGAGGGATTTTTTTTTAAAACTTAATTTGAAGTAGGAAGATCTGCTTCTAATCTGCATCTTTGAGTTAGGAAGACATACAACCTCAATCCTGATTTTTTTTTTTTGAGTCAGGAAAAAACAGGCCTTTAATCCAGATCCTGAGTTGGGAAAACACACCTTTTAATCTGGGCCATACACTCTGCTGGAAGCTTATATAAGGAGTTGGAAGAAGAAAGCTTTTGCTCTGTGCCTGCTTGCCCACACCTTTCCTCCACTGGCATTAGAGTCTCCTTCAGGATTCTAGCATACTGGAAACCAGCTGTGACACCCAGCCATGTGGACTGAGCAACTACTGGATTTTTGGACTTTCTGCTCACAGTTAGCCATTGTTGGATTAGCTGGACTTCAGCCTGTAAGTCAGTGTTTTTCAGCCTGTGGGTCACGAACCTTTTGGCTTGAATGACCCTTTCAGAGGGGTCGCCTAAAACCACCAAAAAACACAGAAATTTGCATTACGGTTCATAACAGTAGCAAAATTACAGTTATGAAGAAGCAATAAAAATAACTTTATGGTTGGGGGTCACCAAAACATGAGGAACTATATTAAAGAGTCATAGCATTAGGAAGGTTGAGAGCCATTGTTGTAAATCATTTCAATAAACCCATTTGTATTTATATGCAGAGAGATCAATTCTATAAATTCAGTTACTCTAGAGAACCCAGACTAATACAGCCAGGCACTATGATGTAGAGGTAAGTAGAAGACAAGAGGTTCCTGCCTCTGTAGACATTCTAGTATGGGAAACAGAAGAAAAAAAATCACAAATTTGTAATAGATGTTTCAAAGGAAGTAAGAGCTCATAGCCAATAATTGACATAAAAGGAAGCTGCTATTTAAGACAGTTAAAATGACAAATGTCCAAAAGCTGTGAAGAGGACATTGAATGGAGAGTAGGAGACAGTGCTACTATCTAACACCTAATAATATATTTGAGTGATTATCTTTTAGTGTTACATAGTCTAGCACTTAAATACATCTATGTTTTTTATTAAACTCCATCTAATATATTTATATATTATGTATATATTATATATATTTATTTATAGATAGATAGATAGATACATACATAGATGATGCCAAAGCCTATTTAATATATATTTTAAAAACCATGTATTTGGCCTGAAGAGATTGTTCAGTAGGTAAGAGCACTGACTGCTGTCCCAGAGAATCCAGGTTTAGTTCCCAACACCCACCTAACAGCTCATCTGTAACTCTAATTCCATGGGATCTCATGCCCTCTCTGGCCTCCACAGTAAATGCAGGCAAACTCATGCACATAAAATTAAAGCAAAATATTAAGGAAAAAAAAAACACATGTTCAAGATGGGCACCGTGGCTCATCCCTACAGTCCCAGTACTGGAGAGGTGGAAGCAGAAAACCCAAAAGTACAAAGCCATATTTAGCTACACAGGAAGTTTGAGGTACTTGAGACTCTCTTTGTCTCAAAGAGGGGTGGGAAAAAAAAACAGAAAAAACCCTCATGTTCATACTGATGATTTAGTCAGTTCTAGCATGAAAGGCAGCAGTGTAGACTTCCCTCTTTTTCTGATTTGTACCTTATTCCTCCAGGGGAGAAAACTTATCTCTTTTGTTATTCATAAACATGCATATATATACATATTTACATAAATACTTATATACACACATACATATACATACTGAAATATATATGTGCATATATATACATAGGTACATGCGTATGTGTGTATATATATAAATGCATATCCATACATATATACATGTTTGTCTAATGGTATGTACACAAAATAAATTTCAACGTTGTCAGCATATAGCCCTATGAACACAAATGCAATAGCTGTATAACTTGTTTTGTCTTTTGACTTAGACAATGGTTACAATTCTGTTTTCCAAATTTATGGAGTTTTCTGTCCCTTTTCTTCCCCCACTGTGCTTGTAGTCTTCATTCTAGTACTGTTAAGTTCATATGTTACTATTTGTATTGGTTTTGGGTTTTCCCTGCTTTATGGTTGGTTTCATTGATCATTGATATTGCAGTGTGTATACGTGTAGTCTTGCCATGATTCCAAGCATGAGAGTTGTACAGAAATTTTTTTACAAAAAATGAATGCTGTCCTTTCATCCCTACCTCTTCATTCTAATTCCTCACTTGATCCTTTTTTTCAGTTTCTTTAATAGCATGTATTAATTGTATAATGTAATGGGTTTCATTATAAATTTTTATATGACACACACCATTAGCCCCCTTTCTCCTCCCTTCTCCCTGGTCCTCTTCCTCTTTCCAGCTCTCCCAGCCGCCAGCTGTCTATAGGCTCTTTCCACAGTGCCCATCCATACCCTGTAGATGTCTGACAACCTCATGTGGATACTTCTTACCTGTTTCTTTCAAGGCAGATCTTCAGACCAGTTCTCAGCGTTTAAACCTTTCGGCCTCCAATGCTGCTGTGGCTGAACTTAAACCTGATTGTTGTATTGATGATGTCATACACCATGAAGTAAAGGAAATTGGGACGCACATGTAAGGACTAAGTTTACTACTTCTCAGAAACTTTTACTCATTTTTTTTCATTTAGTCTCCTTTTTCCTTTTTTTTTTTTTTTTGGTCTTTTGTGTGTTTGTAAATTCTGTATTTACTTGATTGTGTACAACTCAAATAGAGAACCAAAGAATAAAAGGTATGAAGAATTCTCAAGTTTTGTATTCCTGGCCTGTGAATGTATTTGAATGTGATTAGTGTTTTCAGTCAGAAAACAAGTGAGCATGTCAGCCCTCTGAAACTATGTAGACTTCTCAAGATCCCATGGTACCCCAAAAAAACAATCACTTCACTGAAATCAAATGTATTTCTCATTCTCTCTGCATCCATCAATTTTGCTTCTCTTCATTGTATCCATTAAAGCATGGAAGACAGCCAATGTTTTAGATACAAATTTTATGTAATATTTGATCAGACAACTTTCCATCAGCTCTCTTGAAGGTAGTTTTTACTGTATACTCTGAAACTGATATAACTTTGGATTAAAATTTCCTAGAAGTCAAGCTTCTAAGCCACCATTTATTAATTACCTAGCATTTGAGAGATCTCCCATTGGCTTTAGAAAGTCTGACTTTATATTTGATTTTCAAAGCTCTCTGTAACAAAACCCACCACCTATGTAATTATTCCTTTTCTCTCTATACTGTAGTCATGTGAATCTTCCTCCAACTCCAAACTCATTCTGTGGTATGAAGTGTGTTTGCATACAAAGAACCACCTGTGGTACTTTGTATAGTTTCTCATACCTCAGAAATAGCCTGACTTCCTCAAAGCTTCCTACCTTTGTATCTAGGTTAATTTTCATCTTCCACAACCTGTCAGTTCTCTTTCTTTTGTCTTTGAAGTTACTATGAGGTTAACATGAGTCTGTGTAGACTATATCCCAGGGAAACACCAGAAAATAGTGGTTCATTTTCACTGAAGCTGATCTTCCTGGAGTATTTGTGTAGTCACCATTCTATAGGAAATGGATTAAGTTACTTTCGAAGACACAGAACTCAGTCCTAGTCTCAATACCTGTATGTGCTATAGTACTTCTGTGAACACTTCCAGGACAAGTATTGCGGAGGGTTTGGGTTTTTGTGAGGTGTGGGTGTGTGTGTGTGTGTGTGTGTGTGTGTGTGTGTGTGTGTGTTTGCATACACATGTTGCTTGTATGTTTGTTTTTTTGTTTTGAGTCTTGTTGAGATGGGGTTATCACTATTTGGTCAAGTTGCTCTTAAACTTAATATATAACAAGCTGTCCTCTGGCTTATGACTCTCCAGCCTCTGTTTCTCCTACTAGTATTAGAGACATATGGCAATATACCCAGCTCTGGTATTATGTTTTAATCAGCTCGCTTTCTGCCCCTATTATCAACATAAGGCACCATTATAAAAGAGAAATTAAATTACCCAATGTTAACAAGTTGTGTAGAGCCATTATAGATTAATGTATTTCCCAGTCATTTTCTATACGTATGTATAACAAACATATATGTATAAATATTACTCAAACTTTTGTCCTTTTCAGTTCACTGAATATTTTTCTGCATCAGGCAGTGCCCTTGAAAATATGATTTTCTAAATGACTGCCTCTTATGTGTTTTGTCAGTGTGCTTCGTTTACAGTATATTTTTTGGTTTTCACTGCTATAAACAACAAAATAAAATCCAATATTGCCTACACATATGTGAGGTTGATGTTCTGTGGGAATGTACCAAAATTCTTAAGGCTCTAAAGCAAAAGATTGTTTCTAAATTCCTCTCACCAACCTAAGAGATTCTTGCCAGACTTTGTTAGATTGAAAAGTATTATCTCAGCCGGGCGGTGGTATCGCACGCCTTTAATCCCAGCACTTACTTGGGAGGCAGAGGCAGGTGGATCTCTGTGAGTTCGAGACCAACCTGGTCTACAAAGCGAGTCCAGGACAGCCAGAGCTGTTATACAAAGAAACCCTGTCTCAAAAAACCAAAAAAAAAAAAAAGAAAGAAAAGTATTATCTCATTATTTTAGCATCTTTGAGTGTATAACTTAACACTTCACATTTTAATTAACTAGTTATAGGACTGCAACATCTGTGTAATTTTCATACTATAAATAAGAATTCTTTTCCTCACATTCCTACTTTGCTGATTTAGTTAAAGAACCCTTTGTATAGTAACAACTTAACCATCTTAGTGTATTATTCGAAGTATTTTATACCAGCTTTTTAATTGTTTTAGTGGGTTTTGTTTTCTTGAGTCATGGTCTCACTGTCTATCTACGGCTGGCCTGGAGCTCACAGAGATACACCTGCCTCGACTCCTGTGGGATTAGAGGCATGTGCCAGCAAATGAAGATTTCTTAATGTGTTTTCTTTTTTTTTTTTATCTTGCACATATTTCCCCATTGTAACATATTAACTCTACCCTGGCATTTCCTTAAGTTGCATATTTTCCTAATGCAAATGAACTCTTCTCCCCTTCAATCATATGGTTATTCTGGAAATTATTTTGGAATATATTATACTTCCAAAAGAAGACTTTAGAGTTCCTATTCCAAAAGGGATGGGTATCTTTCTTTTTTCATGTGTATGTGTGTAAAACTATGTAGATATAGTTAGTACACTGGACAGGAGCCAATATAGGCCAGAAGAGGGTGTGAGATCCCTGTTTTGAGGAGGCATGTGAGTTAGAATCAAACCCATATCCTGTGCCTGTGCCTGTGCCTGTGCCTGACAGTAGGCACTCTTAACCACTGAGATGCTTCTAGCTCCCATTCTCATTATCTTAAAGAAAATTTCCTTGCTCATGTGTTTTTATAGCCATATATACTAAAATCTCTTTTCCTGCTGTAATCTCCTTTAGCAACAGTTTCATATTGTTACATAATTGTTTTTACATTTATAAATAAAATTGAACTATATTAGATTTATTATTAAGAAGTGAGATTGGAAATGAATATTAAGACATCTTTCTGTTTCAGCTTGGTGTGTGCTGTGAGTTATACAACTCAGGGTGGAGAAAAAATGTACTTTAGAAAGTTCTTCAAATTTCAGGTATTGAATATGGCAGAGATAAAGTTATTTTCAAATGCCTTTTGTTTTTCTGAAAATGTAATTATTCTTCTTTCTGAGGGAAACAAGTTTTAAAAAGATCAAATAGCTCACCTCTTAGGTTTATTTTATAAACTAACATTCAAAAGTCAGACTGAGTTAAGTTCAAACATAAATTATCATCACCAGCATAATGGTTTTATAATAAAATGAAGCATCTTATTTAAAAATAAAATCTTAACTTATTGATGATACAACACAGATATATAAAAAGGGATAAAATGAATATAAAGCCCAAATAAGTGATTGAAAATAGTATTAAATATCCAATGAATAATTTAAATGAAAAATTATTGTTTTGTAAGAATATTTCATATACAATAAAAATTCTTTAACCATTGGAATTAGACATGACTTTGAGTCATTGAATCCTCTGAGATATACAAATAAAAATAGTCAAATCAGAATTTCCTGACTTTTGTGCTTTGTTTTAACTAGGTTCTCAAACCATTGGATGTGAAAACCAAATTTTACAATGCAGAGGTAAGTATTAGGCACTTAATAATAAATCTTGACTGAAAATCAGAGGTGTTACTTACGTTTCCTGTCATGTTGAAGTAAACTGCTGATATGAATAAAGTATTTGTGATGAGCCTAAATTCCAGTAAGAAGTGAATTTTGTTGAAGGTGTCCCATGTTCTGCTGGTTTCAACCTGCACATAATCAGTGTGTTTGGATTTCTGTTCTCATGATTTTCTGGGACATTCACCCCTTTAATCAACTGCCCTATAATCCTACATAATGGTGGTGGTGCTTTCACATACTAGCAGTCTGCTGAATTTTACAGTGGCTTTCTGACGTTACAAGAGTCAAGTGGCGGGTGGAGAAGTGCAGCAAGTCCTTCCTGGGAAGTCACATACCAACCAGCTAGAGCTGGACTGCTCAGTGCTCATAAGCTCACAGTGAGAGCCTCTTGGGAGAGAAAGCCTGGAGAAAGAAGTACCGGATAAGTGGGACACAGTCTGCCCCGAGGCCTAGGGAAAAGTTATGCAGGGCTGACCCTAAGAGAAAGGATTTCAGTATTTGGATTTTTCCCCAGAAAAATGTATATTTCCTCCAGAGCTGTAGAAAACTGAGATCAAGGTGTGTGGTGAGTGAAGGCCAGCCAGAGCTGAGACCCTGTCCTTTTACCCCTCAGAATCACTGTGATAAATTAAGAATTACTTAACTGTAATATTTTGTCACGAGGATTCTATCTCTTTTACTCTAAAACCAGGTAATGATCAGAATTTGCAATCTTGTTACACTGTTTTACTTGATATCAAGCTTATGTTATAGCTAGATTATTTAGCTGTCACACTGAAGGAAGGTTACTGGTAAATACTTATTAGAGGAAAGGAAAAATGCATATAATTAACAAAACGACCTAGAACAGTACATAAAATAACAAAGGGATAAGAAGTTGGAGCAGTCTGAAAATATGTCATTGGGAAAACAAAATAGAAACAGAGAGGGAAGAAGCAATCACTATGGTCTCAGAGTTTTTCAAAATTGCAAATTAGACAAACAAGCCCTGTTCAGGCAATAGCATGAATCAGATTGTGTATTTCAAGCAGTTAGTAAACCACATCATCAGGAGTAGCTGACACTTAACGCTCCACTGTAATAATTGTGCCATGTATTTGTCAGACATGTTTTGATTCTGTTTCTAATTATGTTAATGTGAAACTGGTTTCATGAAAAGTTTTGTTGTAGTTTTCTAAGCTAGGAACGTCTTGCAGGAATGTAGAGAAATTAGTAGCTAGGAATCAAACATTTGCTCACCTGCTGTGTTCAAAGCCCTTTGTCAGATGTGGAAGTGAAATAGATATAAGAAGGTATCTTCCAAGCCTCAGATAACTTTCTTTGGAGGAGGGACTGTGTAATATAACCACAATATATGTACCTCCCTATATCCAAACCATGCTGTGTATTCATGCTTTAGGGACATAGCAGTGACAAATCATTCCTAGCTATACATTTGATGGAAGAGAAGTCATATAACATTAGACTTCATAAATCTACTTGTAAATATATATTTACATAATGTGTAATAGACAAATCTAATAAGAACAAAATAAACTGAATTGTCTGCAATGGCCTATCCCAGCATTACCTGAAATATTACCTATGGTAATTTCACAGTAACTTTAATTACCCAAGATCCTCCTCTAGGAAAGGATTCCAGCATTAGATAAATTCAAGGGAAGCTCTATGATGTTCTGTTCTTAATGTGGAATGGAGTATTCTTCTACCTGAAGTATGGAGAACGGCAGTCAGGTAAAGAATATACAACAAGAGGACAACAGTTAGGTAGAGTGTACAAGAGAATGACAGTCAGGTAAAGATTGTACAGCAGGAGAATGACAGGCAACAGGGGAACAATAGTCAGGTAAAGGGTGTACAACAGGAGAACGACAGTCAGGTAAAGAGTGTACAGCAGGGGAACAACAGTCAGGTAAAGGGTGTACAACCGGAGAACAGCAGCCAGGTAAAGAGTATACAGCAGAAGAGCAACAGGTAAAGTGTACAACAGGAACAACAGTTAAGTAAAGAGTGTACAGCAGAAGAATGACAGGTAAAAAGAGTGTACAACAGGAAAACAACAGTCAGGTAAAGAGTGTACAACGGGGGATCAACAGTTGGGTAAAGGGTGTACAACAGGAGAACGACAAGTAAATGATGTACAGCAGAGGAACAACAGTCAGGTAAAGAGTCTACAGCAGGAGAACGGCAGTCAGGTAAAGAATGTACAGCCAGATAACGGCAGTTAGGTAAAGGGTGTACAACAGGAGAACAACATTCAGGTAAAGAGTGTACAACCAGATAACGGCAGTCAGGTAAAGGGTGTACAGCAGGAGAACAACATTCAGGTAAAGAGTGTACAACAGGAGAACGGCAGTCAGGTAAAGGGTG
>CAJQZJ010037497.1:467001-493619 GCA_907164525.1 Lophiomys imhausi | reverse complement strand
GGCACTCAGGTAAAGGGTGTACAGCAGGAGAACGGCACTCAGGTAAAGGGTATACAGCAGGAGAACGGCACTCAGGTAAAGGGTGTACAGCAAGAGAACAACAGTCAGGTTAAGAGTGTACAGCAGGAGAACAGCAGTCAGGTTAAGGGTGTACAGCAGGAGAACAGCAGTCAGGTTAAGGGTGTACAGCAGGAGAACAGCAGTCAGGTTAAGGGTGTACAGCAGGAGAACAGCAGTCAGGTAAAGGGTGCACAGCAGGAGAATAACAGTCAGGTTAAGGGTGCACAGCAGGAGAACTGCAGTCAGGGAAAGGTGGTACAACAGGGGAATGACAGGTAAAGAGAGTACAACAGGAAAATGACAGGTAAAGAGAGCCTTCAATGTGCCCTTCCCTATTCTTGTTTAAGTTCTCAGCCATAGTGTTCTTCTCTGTCCCATTGTCATTTAACTGTAGTAATTTCACCTTTTAGAAGAGTAGTTTGTCATATTTCTATATGTTGCTTCCTGTTTACTTTCTTGGTTACTAATGCTGTCTGTAGTAAGTAAAAAAAATGCAGCAATGCATTTTATTTTAAAGTTATTCTTTTTCTTTAACATTTAACTCTGATTTTTCTAATTTTTCTTTTTTATTTTTCCATTAGAGTGACCTCAGTTCTGTGGTAATTTCATTTTTTATTATAAATTTATATGCTTTTCTCACCCCCTTTTGACTCTGCCTAATTAATCTCTCTCTATGAAACATAGTGGAAAAACAGTTAGTTGTGAATATAGATCTGTGACTTCAGAAAAAAATACACAATTTGAACATACTTTTTAAATTGTTTGTGAGATTAAAGATTAAATTGTCACATTGAGATGAGTGCATTCTCATTTTTAGTTTCTCTGGGTGTTTTTTAGAAGAGACATATAATCTCATTCTCTTTTATCCTTGGGATTTTCAATATCTTGCTGTGAAATATCCAATTATTGTTCCTTCCTTACATAGAGTGTACTGTTGAAAATCATTTTGAGATGCACAGTAACTTTACTCTGGGTCAGGTAAAGCTGGCCTTTTGACAAAAGCAAGCAAAAGAAAAGCAAACTTCCCACACTGGCTGAATTTATATATTCAGCTTTGTATTCACAATAAGCAGCATTTGCTTTTTATTTCATGTTTAGTAACAGCATCTGCAGCCTTCGCACTAGTCTTTTCCTAATTTTTCAGATGTCACATTACTTCATACTAACTGTTCAAACTAACTCGGTTTTCCATTATGCTGCTTTCTTGTCATTTTATCTAAGCTGTTCATGAATTTATACAGAGAAATGCATTTTAAAAATTGAAACATAGATCTTTGGTTATTTTAAGAGCAATGGATTTATGGGATATATTCATTTATTTTCTTAAGAAAAAGTAATAGAATGATGCATTTAAATGGTACATTGTTTTAGCCAGGTGTGGTGGTGCACACCTTTAGTCACCAGCAATTGGGAGAAAGAATCAGGCAGATCTCTGTGAATTAGAGGCCACCCTTGTCTGCACAGTTCCAGGACAGCAAGAGCTAATAGTGATGCTCTGTCTCAAAAACAAAACAAAGCAAAACAAAAAAGTTACATTGTTTTAAAAAAAATTCTTGCACTATTTTCATTTGAGCACATGTCTAAAATGCTAAAGAATCTATCTGTTTTAGGCACATTAAATTACAACTTTATTATATTTTTACATGATTGTCATTTTTCTTACTTCAGTATTAAAAAAGCTCATACTTTCCCCAATTTGACAGCATAGTTAATTTCTGAGTTCTGTAACAGAAACTTTTGTAGGGAAAAGCAATCTCTGAATACTCTGGGTGTATATAACATTATTGTTCTTCAGTAACCCAAAGGAGACCCAGAACCAAGAGTCATAAAATTAAGGATGCTTAGCAGAAACAAGCAAGGAATTCAGTGTTTTTGTGAATTGAATATTTAATTTACCCACTGACTGAAATTAATGATGTCTTTTTGAAATTTGTCCAAGTCCACAAAATAATTCTGTGTGACTGTTTCAGAAGCTCAAATGTCATTAGGCTATTGACATCCTCTTTTTTTCAACCTTAAATATCCATGTAAAATGAACCAAGAAGTGACTAACAACACATGTAAATTACTTTAATTTAAAAAATTATACCCTACGGGGTATAACAACAGATTATTCATAGCTAGGGGGTCACTATCTAAATTGAAGTAATTGCATGTTTAATTGCATTATATCAATATTCAAATGAAAACCTGATTGTCCTCCCTTAGCACTGAGTGCACTCATCACACTGAAGTTCCTTTTAACAGAAGTTATCTTACCAGATTTAGATGTTTTGTTGATTCTGAAATACTAGTTAAATTCATGCTTTTGGAGTCTATAAAGTCTACTTCAGTTATCCCACATCCATTGGCTGACAGGGTGTCTGTTGACTAACACCTCACCTTGCTCCTGTTTATTATGTTAGGATGAAGATTTCTGTTCTTAAAGTAATTTTGATAATTTTGATTTGCAGGCATGAACTAATCACATTTGTGGTTAATATTTTTATTTAAATAAGATATTTTTATTAAAAAGGTAAATACTTTAAATACCATGACATTTTGGTGGATTTTCTTTCATATCCTCAGACTGATGAAGTATTTCTTGAAGCCCAAATTCAGAATATTACAACCTCACCTATGTTTATGGAGAAAGTTTCACTGGAGCCATCCATAATGTACAATGTAACAGAATTAAATTCGGTGAACCAAGCTGGGGAATGGTGAGTATGAAATGTTTGCTATTATTTGGAAAGATGCAGGCTTTTTTGATGTTCTTTAGTCTGGTAGATTTTTATTTATTTTTAAATAAGTGATGGACATAATTTCTTAGAGAAGTTTTAGATTAATCAAAACCTTTATAAGAAAGTAAAAATCTCACAAGCTGTCTTCCCCAGTCAATTTCTCCTCTTGGTTTTCATTTCTTGTGTGCCTTTTGTTTGTCTTAGAACCAGACCTCCACGCTGCCAGGCTCAAGCCAGCCTTCTGCCACAGCTTCGCAAGGGAATCATGTTCCGTTGCACTCAGCTCTCCTATCTTGTAGTAATGTGGCACATTTTATGATCGATGGGCCAGTATTTTTTGATTCCTAATACAGCAAAAGTACATAATTGAAGTCTACTTACTATATGTGATGTATACACTATAAGATTGGACAAGTACATAATGGCACATGTCTGCCATTACTAAAGAGTTCTCCTCATATCTACTTGTACCTTCCTCTACATAAAAATAAAAATCCTTGGCCGGGCGGTGGTGGCGCATGCCTTTAATCCCAGCACTTACTTGGGAGGCAGAGGCAGGCGGATCTCTGTGAGTTCGAGGCCAGCCTGGTCTACAAAGTGAGTCCAGGACAGCCAGAGCTGTTACACAGAGAAACCCTGTCTCGAAAAACCAAAAAAAAAAAAAAAAATCCTTGCCTTTTTGCATCTTCTGTTGCACTGTTCACAGGACTTGTTCTCCCAAGAAAGGTTTCTTTGTGTAGAAAGCTCTGTAGTCCAGGCCAGCCTGCCTGCCTCTGTCTCCCGAGTACTGGGATTAAAGGTGTGCACAGCCACAACCTGGATGCATCTGTTCTCTTAGCTTTGATATTTCATCTGGTAAGTCTTAGACTATCATTGTTATCCTGCACATGACGAACCTGAAACATGGGAAGGATAATGGAGAAGATACCAGAAATTAAAGTTAGGGTGAGTGTGAGTTTGAAAAAGAAATTATCGGAAAATAAGAAGAAATGGACTTCAGATTAGATGGTTTTAATTATTTTGTGAGAAGTATACATGTCTTTCTATTGCTAGTTTGGAAGATAAGGAACAAATAAATGTATTATTAGTATAGATAACGAGATAATTGCTCAAGGTAGTACCTGATTTTCTTTTTTAAAAAGCTCATACGGTGGTTAGATATAGAAAAGTTGATAATCTCCTTTACTTTCACTGAGAAAACAAATGTCTATTCTTTTTTTTTTAAGTTTTTTCTCTGATTTAATTTTCGCTGAAAAGTTATTTTCACATATGTTAAGACTGTTTGCTTAAAGAAAAAGGACAAGGAAAATCTGATTTAAGAGACAACATTCAAGATAAATTGTACCTGGACTACAGTAAAAAATTCTTGATTCACTTTGAAAGCAATTACTTAGATTAGAATGGTATATTTTGAGGACAATAGTGTAGCTAAATGGGATAACACTTGCCTAGCATATGCAATATACCCTGCATTCTGTCCCCAGCTCCACACAGAAACAGAATAGTTTATGTTGTGGTGTCACTAAGCTAGTTTCTCTCTGTCCTGCCCATTCTTCCTTTTCTGTGGGAGGGGCCAAACTGGGGACTGACCCAGTGCCTCACACATTAGCAAGTGCTGACCCCTGAGATTACAGAGCCTTTTTTTACTAAGTTGCCCAAGCTCCTGGAACTTACTGCTGTCTCACAAGGCAGACGTTCCTTATCATATGGTTGGAGCCTCTGACCAGTCCTGGATCTCTGAGTATAAGTCTTCCATTTCCTATCCAAAAGAGTTAACCATATGAACACCTTTTCTTTCAGAAAGATCCTAACAGATATTTTACTATTTCTACATCTGCCAGCATATCTACATTTGGATCCAGAGGATATCTACAGCCAATGGATACACGCCAGTACTTATACTGCCTAAAGCCCAAAAAGGAGTTTGCAGAAAAAGCTGGCATCATTAAGGGAGTGACAGTAATTGGGAAGCTGGATATAGTGTGGAAAACAAATCTAGGTGAAAGAGGACGATTACAAACCAGCCAACTTCAAAGAATGGTGAGTCTAGAAAACACTTTGGTGTGGGGTTTGCTGTGCAGAGGACAGGCAGGTATTACAACTCAGCACGGAAAAGAAGACTGCCATGAAGTCACTCAGATTCCTAGAAAATAGTAAGTTTTGTTGATTCTTAGGTAGAAAACTTTTTATTACATGTTTTTTGTTTGTTTTGGTTTTAACATTTCCAAACAGGACTTAAGATAACTGCTTATCAGTTATTCTTCTTTCCTAAGTCGTACTCACTGTTCGTCTGTTGAACATTACACTGAGGTATTCTGGGAAACGTCCTGCCCCTCATGGACTTGCACCACTTGCTGCTCAGTTTACACCTTTATTGTTTCTCTTTTGAGACCAGTATCAGTGTGTAGCCCTGGCTGGTCTGGAACTCAGCAACCCTTTGAGATCAAGCCCCTAACTCGTTCTTTATCTAGATGCAAGACTCATTTTAATTCTAATTAACCATGAAGTAATTATATAAAAAATAGTCCAGGTCTGCAGGATCCTCCCACTTGAGGTCACAGCAAAAGAGCTTAGAGGGGGAGACCAGAGCAGAGCAGCTATATTTTCTCAGAACATCAGCTTGCAGACCTGTGTCTTGAGAAAAAGCATGGAGTGCACGCCTTTAATCCCAACACTGGGGAGGCAGAGGCAGGCAGATCTCTGTGAGTTCAAGGCCATCATGATCTACAAAGAGGTCCGGGACAGCCAGGTCTCTGTTACACAGAGAAACTCTGTCTCGAAAAGTCAAAAAAAAAAAAAAAAAGAGAAAGAGAGGAAAAAGTATGGTACCTTCATTAACATCAAAATGTTTTTAATAGATGTATTTTAACCATTACTCTTTTTTTCACAGGCTCCGGGTTATGGAGATGTTAGGCTGTCTTTAGAGGCCATCCCAGATACCGTAAACCTAGAAGAACCTTTCCATATTACCTGTAAAATCACAAACTGCAGGTAATGCCTGTGTGTGTAAATGGGTGTCCTTTCCTCCCACCTAAAAATACTTGCAAATATTGTAAGTATCTCTCTCCCCTCTCTTAGTTTGGTGAGACAGGTCTCTCTGTATAGCCCTTCCTGTTCTGGAACTCACTCTAAACCAGTCTAGCCTCAGTTTCAGAGATCTGCCTGCCTCTGTGTCCCCAGTGCTGGGATTAAAGACATGTGCTACTACGCCCTGTTAAATACTCTGTCTCTTTTTATGTTGACTGTTATAACACTGGTAATGATATATATATGAGGTCATAGTATTTACTTTCTGTATTCATATTTTATTCATTAATCATACTCTATGTGGTGGGTATTAATTATTGACAGTCAATGGAAGACAGCTAGAAAAAGCCAAGTTCACCATTAATACTTCCTTCACTATTCATAGTACTAAAGAATGAGCTGGCAGGTTCTTGTGAGATGACACAGATACATTTCTCTGATACTTGAATCTGAGCCGTATCTTTAATATTAACAACAACAACAACAAAAAAAAAAAAACATGGCTGTAAACTTAAAATAGGAAGTACTTAAAGGTTGGAAATTGATTCTGATTTTTGTCTTTTTCCTATTGTCTTTGATAATGTTCTCTGAGACAGTCTTGTTATGTAGCCCAGGCTGGTGTTGCCTTTGCAATCTTTTTACCTTCTGTGTGACGGGAATACAGGCTAAAGTTTTTTGTTTTGTTTTCAAGACAGGCTCTCACTGTGTAGCGTGTGTACTATGTAGACCAGGTTGATATCAAATTAATAGAGCTCCACTAGCCTCTGTCTTCCCGAGGGATGGGATTAAAGGCATCCGCCACCACACCCAGCCATTAAACAATTTTGGCAATAGACAGAAGAAGCAAAAGATATATGGCTTAAAGCATAAAAAGCCTAGAATTAGATTCCAGCAAAGTCATTTTGCTAGTTCTTGTATTATTATTTGAAACATATCATTAGTTTGGGTATTGCGATAGTATAGCTATATAATCACTTTATTCATTCCACTCTTCAGTTTTAAGGAAACAGGAAACATCCTTCAAAATTACAGAAATGCCTGATCTCTGTGAAGCTACACACTTAGCCTTTGTTGTTGCTGTTTTGAGACAGGGTCTCTAATACCAGCTGGCACTGAGGTAGCTATAAAGCTGAGGAGGACCTTGAACTTACGATCCTCCTACCCCACGTCCCAGGTGCTAGGTAGGATTACAGGTGTGCACCACCATGCTGTTCCTCAAGGGGTCAAACCCTGTGCCTTGTGGATGGTAGGGAATTGCTACCAACTGAGCTACCAACATGGAAAATTTTAGTTCAGTATTGTGGTAATACCCATGTATTGTATTTATTCCACTTCATCTCCCTCTGACTGGACTGTGAATTACTCAGAAGAGTCAGGTCTTACAGCTTCTATGTACAGTGCTTGCCAATCATAAGACCTCAGTGCACATCCAGGCAAACACAAGCAAATATAAGTTGTATCCAGAGGATTTTTATTTTGAAGTTTTTTGAGTTAGTCAGTAAGCTTATTGACTAACTGAAAGTACTATGACATTTTTATGTTAACTTTTTGATGTTCATTTTAATGTAACAATTCAACTAGGTTTTCTAAGCCACTTAAAGAGTTTCAATTTTCTCTATAAAAATCTGATCCAACACACACACACATGTGCATACAGATACACAACATACAATATAAAGCAATATGGCAGTGGGGAAAGCATAGTGCAGTTAGTGGAGTGCTTTCCTAAGTTGTACAGTGCTCTGATTTTGATCTCTATGATGACAAGTACTTAGAACCCCAGCACTTGAGAAATAGAGGGAAGAGTCCAAATTTCAGGAGAGAATGACGGCAGTCCAGAGTACAAGAGGGTCGGTCTCCTAGGAGTGAGACGGCTCAGTGGGTATGGCACTTGCTGCTAAGCATCACAACCCGAGTTCGGGTCCCAGAACCCATATGGTAGAGTGACAGAAACAACTCTTGCTGATTGTCCACTGACCAGCACATGCACATCACAACACATGCATATCTGCACATAAACATGTACACTAGATGACAGATAGATAGATGATAGGTAGGTAGGTAGGCAGATAGATAGATAGATAGATAGATAGATAGATAGATGATAGACGGATACATAGATGGATAGATAGATGATAGGTAGGTAGGTAGGTAGATAGATAGATAGATAGATAAGATAGATAGATAGATAGATGATGATTATAGATAAATGGTAGGTAGATAGATGATAGGTAGATAGATAGAGGAAAGATGGATGAGAGATAGATAGGTAGATGGATAGATGGATAGATAGATAGATGATAGACAGATGATACATAGATACATGATAGATAATAAATGCATAATTAAATGTAAAAAATCTTAATAGGTTTTTATAGAATTGATTGAAAAATCATGCTGTGCATCTAAAATGGTCTCTAAAACATAGGGCATTTCTAATTGTTAGTGAGATAGAAACATGTCAAAGCAAATATAATTTCAACATTTAAGTTAAATTCTAAGTAAATATTGAAGTAGGAGCCAGATCCTAAGGCACACAAAAGGTGAAGAACTGAAAGTAATGGCGATAGACTAGGAATCTGGTCTTTGAGAGCCTTTTAGCATAATTTTGTAAAAACTTTAAAAATTAACATGTGTAAGCTGAACTAGTGGTGCTTGTCAAAACAGGAGTTTTTTTGTGGGAACTCTGAGCAAGCATGAATGGCTTTTACTTATGAGTCCTGTCATAACTTAGCTGCCTGCTAAATGAATGGGTTTTTTCCCACATTTTTTTAATGTTTATTTATTGCTTCAGGTTACATCTCCATCACAGTGTCCTATTTCCACCCCTCCCAGTCCTGCCCTCCCACCCTCTACCCCCTATTCCTTCCAACCCACTCCTCTGGAGTGGAATGTCCCTACGTATCAGTCCCCGCCCCAGTTCAGCAGTCATATGAGGGCCAAGAGCCTCCTCATACACTGGGGGGCCTACAAGGCAGCACCACTAGGGCAAAGTGTCTCATTGACAGGTAACAAAGTCTATGTTCCTGTTTCCTTTGGAGCATTGGCTGTAGTGTAGTTATCCTGTACTATATGGCTAAAATCTGATTATAAGTGAATAGATGCCATGTGCAGCCTTCTGAGTCTGGGTTAGCTCACTCAGGATGAGCTTCTCTAGTTCCATCCATTTGGCTGCAAATTGCATGATTTCGTTGTTTCTGATGGCTGAGTAGTATTCCACTGTGTAGATGTACCACGATTTTTTGTTGTTTTTTTAATCCATTCCTCGATTGAGGGACATCTGGGTTGTTTCCAGTTTCTAGCTATCACAAATAAGGCTGCTATGAACATAGATGAGGAAATGTCCTTGTGGTTTGGTGAGGAACCATTTGGATGTATACCGAGAAGTGGTATGGCTGGGTCATGAGGTAGAGCTATTCCAAGTTTTCTAAGATATCACCAGACTGATTTCCATAGTGGTTGTACAAGCTTGTACTCCCACCAGCAATGGAGGAGTGTTCCCCTTTCTCCACAACCTCGCCAGCATGTGCTGTCATTTGAGTTTTTGATCTTAGCCAATGAATGTATTTTTTTGTCAAAAGGACTAAACAGACTTAGGTTGTCTTTCTTTCTTGTGGAGTTCCGTAGAAAGAGTAAGAGACATATTAATAGATAAGATTTGAATTTCTGAAGTAACTGCAGCAGCAGATAGCCCGTGTTCAGTAACAGAAGAGAAAACTGCCTCAGCAACTGGTAGATAGAAGGCTACTGGAAGACTGGAAGACGGCTGTCCCTTCATTTTCCTTATCCCATCTTTTTGTTTTGCTTTTTGAGACAGAACCTCTTTATAGCCCAGGCTGGCCTCACACTGGTTGTGTGGCTGAGGCTAACCTCAGACTTCTGATCCTGCTACTTTTAACTCTCAAGTGGGCCTTTGCTCCTTCATTCTATCTTAGTTAAGTAATGAAATGCTCATTTTTTTTCCATTCTTTTTCTGGTTTTTATTCTCCTGGATACCCAGAAAGTAAACTTACTGAAAAAACAGAAGGAATGTGGTGGCATCTCCTTAGGAAATAAACAAGATTTATTCTTGTTTTCTGATTGCTTCAGCAGTGAAAGGACGATGGATCTGGTTCTGGAAATGTGCAACACCAGTTCTATCCACTGGTGCGGAATTTCAGGGAGACAGCTGGGGAAGCTGCAGCCAAGCTCCTCGCTCTGCCTGGCCCTTACTCTCCTGTCTTCAGTCCAGGGTCTCCAAGTACGTCCTCTTTTCAGTCATTTCAACAGAGTGGGCTAAACTATCTTCTTTGATAGCCATATTCCCTCTGGTAATTATGAATGAGTGAAAACTGAAGGGCCTCTCCCCCTCCCTCTCTCTCTAGAGTGTCTCTGGCTTAAGACTTACTGACACATTCTTGAAGAGAACATACGAATATGATGACATCGCGCAAGTCTGCGTGGTTTCGTCAGCTGTGGAAGTGGAAGCCTAAAGAAAATTCCTGTTAAACTTCCTGTTCAATCACAGAAATGCTCTCTGTATTTTATTAGCCTTGTGCAATGATCAGTAGCAAAAATAAGTACATGTTATTTAAATTTGTTTCCTGTAAAATAGTTAAATATTAAATATTTGTTCTCAAAACACTAGTTTATCTTGTGAATTTTATTCTAAATGAACAGAACATTTCTATATTTTCTATACTTGTTTTATGTTCTTAAAATAAGTGTCATTTCTGCTAGGCATGGTGGTGCATGCCTTTAATCCCAATACTCGGGAGGCAGAGGCAGGCAGATCTCTGTGAGTTATACACAGGGAAACCCTGTCTCGAAAAACCTAAAAAAAAAAGATAACTGTCGTTTCTGTTTTCAACAAGCTCATCTTTGAGGCTTTTTGTCTAACAAGTACAGTGAGAATTCTAGATTTTCTTGGTTTCTTAAAAAAAAAAAACCACAAATATAAGAATGTTTCAGTTTTTTAATCCCAGGTGTGCGGATATGAGGCAGCTTTGCACCAGCTGTCTGGTTTGCCTCGTGCTCTAGGAGAGGCATGGTTTTGCCAGCTGCTGATAGTGTCAGTGATTATGGGACCTTTGGAATCCTGGGAGCTTTTCAGAGGGTACATAAATACTAGGGCCCCATAGGCGGGGTTGGTGGTCATTGAGCTGCGGGGGTTGGTTGCGTTCTGTTAGTAGTTGTGATCAAAGAAGAAATAAAAAGAAAGTTCAAGGATCTCTCTCTCTCTCTCTCTCTCTCTCTCTCTCTCTCTCTCTCTCTCCCTGTCCTCTATCCTCTATCCTTCTTTCTTTCTAGTGATAGGGAATGAAACTGGGAGGATAAAGGGTGGGAAAAAGAAGAACCCACAAAGTAGCAAAGATTGGCTACAAGCCAAGAAAAAAATGAGAAGAAATAAATTAGATTCAAGGATCCCTATTTCTCTCCCTTCTATCCTTCTTTCTCTCCTATCTAGTGATAGGGAGTGAAGCAGGGGAAGGGAGTGTAGGGGGAGAGAAAGAAAAAGGGTGGGAAAAAAGAACCTACAAAGTAGCAAAGACCAGCTACAAGTATCTAAAAAGCAGTAAGCAAACCTTTTTTGTAAAGGGCCAGGTATCACATGTCTTGGGTACTGTGGGCAGATGAATTCTGCCATCTGAGTACACTAGCAAGGGTAACATGTTTGAAGGGCACCTCCTGGCTTGGGTTACTGTTTACTAACTTAGTCTAAAAGATACTGTTTTTTGTAGGACTTTCAAATTTTCATGATACTGTGTATAGAAATTTAGTTAAAGTACTCATAATCAGCTGTAGTCTCTGTCATAGATACTTAGCCAACAGAAAAGAGGCTTGTTTGAAACAGTTCAGGTCCTCTTCCTGTAACCTGATTGTCTCCTAACACACACAGTAGAAACATTTCTAGTTGTTTTCAAAATCATTATATGGGTGTATGTCTTTGTTAGTGTGCACATACCAACACACATTAATAGACACTCAAGAGCAGGCCAAAATTGGATGACTCAGTCAACTTTTAACAATGTTAATAATTGTCTAGTTTTAACCTAAAAACTCCTGGGGGTTTTCCCCCAGTTAAGAATGAAGGGTTTATTTTCATAATATATATTTAAAGGATTCCAACTTCATATCTGATTTTTAACTCTTTATCATGTACTAATATAAAAGTTTTCTACCCATGTAATCATACATATTCATGTCAGGAACAAATCAAGATAATTAAGGATTTAAACAGATTTGCAATTGGAATGTAACAAAATGTTTCCCTATTTGTCAGGACACAAAAATCCATGCTGTTAAATAAACCTTATTCTGTTTTTGCAAATTGAAAAATCCCTTGTAAGTATTTAAAAAATGTAACTGTTTACATGTGAAGAGTACATTAAGTCAAACACAAACCTTTTCTTTTCTTAAATGCATAATTATTTATTGCCATGTCAAATTGTTTGGTCCAAAATAAAAGGACTATTCAGAAGACTTGCCCCTCACATTAGTCACAATTGATGAATGTCTGTGCAAAACAAAATGAGAGTAGTGAGAACTGAAGTCTGTTCCTTCAGGGTGACAAAGACTGGTCCAGTTGCTCTGTATCAGCATCCTCTCATGACTAAACCATTGTTTCATTTGGTCAGAATTTAAAACTTACTCTGCTATATACTTTTAATTACAAAGTCTCTTCTGTGCATAAACAACATAGGTACATACTATTCATACTTTAAAGGTTTGATAATGCCATCTTATAAAGGTTCTGTGTCAACTATTATAAAAACTAGATTGATGATTTGATACAGTAAATGAAAACTCCATTTCCATAAAAAGGACATGTTCAGTTCTGCATAGGAGTCAGGCATCCCTAATTAGGATGTACGGAAGTGTTAAATGCCCTGCTTCTCTTTGTAGGTGTATTTTCCAGACAAGGGGAAGAATGCTAGGGAATTGTCTTTTTTTAAGCATCTAAATTTTAAGACAGCTAGCACAATCAGACCACACCAAAAAAAAATCTTGAAAAAGCTTTGCAATGTGATGATTCCAGTGTGATGGAGACCTGAAGAGTAAAACATGTCCTGAATAGAAACAAACTCCATGGAAGTGGGAAGCAACATCTGGCAGTCTGTTCGTTCCCAAAGAAACAAAACTGAAAATGTGAATGGAAAGTCCACTGGTTCCTTTATTTCATGTAAGAAGAAAAGCTACCTTCAGCTAAGGGCATTAGCACATGAAAACAGTGTCCAAAGCTGCTGAGGAGCTGTTAATTCTTACCAGGGTATTACTGGTCAAGTGAGTTGGGGACTATTTCTTCCTCTTCTGTTTTCTGAAAGAGTTGTATAGGATGGATATTGTTTCCCTTATGACTTTGATAGAGTTGACCACTGAAATTATCTGAACCTATCTTTTTCTTTTCTGGAAGGTACTGAAATTTCTTAACAAAGACAGGCCTATTTAGCATATCTTCTTCACAAAGATTTGTTTCCCAAAGTTGTTAAATACAAAAATCTAGAGCAAGTCATAGTGTTTTCTAACTGTCCTCTTTATTTGGGTTGCTTTGTTTTCTAGTGGAGTGTTTTTGTTTTTGAGAGAGGGTCTCATGTAGCCAGGCTTCATACCTACTGTGTAGCCAAGAATGATGGATTCCTGGTCCTGCCTCTCCCTCCCAAGTGCTGGGACTGTGGGTGCACACTGCCATTCTATTTCCATATAGTGGTAGGGAAAGGGTACCCAGGGCTTCATTCATGCTAGGCAAGCAGTACCAGCAGAACTATGTCCCCAGTCCCTCTAGTTTTCCTTGAATAGCTACAGGATCCTGTTAATAGTTTATCTGTTCTTTTTCCTACTTTTTTTCCACTTTACACCTTGATGGTATGGAACCCATGGTCTCACATACAAGGTGGCACTTTCACTTCCATCTCTGATGCCTTTAATTTGTATTTTCTGTTTCCTAGTCGATACACTAAGGATTCATCAATTTTATTGAACTAAGAGCATATTCTAGGATTATTAACATATTCAACATTGGATAACTGGTTTTTAGTTAAGTGTCAACTTTGAATTTTCTCTGATCATAGTCACAACCTTTATGCAACCAATGAGTACTCCTCTGTATAAAGAACATTAGACAGTAAGTGGAACAGCTTGCACAAAGTTCGATGTCAGGGGTCCTCGTGTTTAAGACCTGTTCTCTACCAGAACTGTGTTTCCTGTTTTTCCCATGTGTGCTTGCTGTGCTTGCTGGCTATTTGAGGAGAGACTTCTAACCTTATGTTGTTCTAAAACTGAGTCCTAACTGCATGGTGTTCTGTTTAAAATGGTGATCTAAACCAAACTTGATGATGTGACCCTAAACCTAAATTTTTAATTAATTTCCTCCACTTGATGCTTACAAGGAAATTACAGAACCACTGTCTCACAAAAGTCAAAAAAAGAAGAGATTAGTTTTGAAACTTCAAGATACTAAACATGCAAATTGAGAACAGTTTTGGGAAGGACCTATCACCTCTCATTAATTTTAAATTAATTTATTTTCCACCCTTCTCTTATCACCTGTAAAATCACTACATACCAGCCCATTTAACTCATTTTTTTTTTTTTTTGGTAAATAAGCAAATTCCTTTTGAAACTGGAGCTTTGTCATCCATCAATGGATATAGAATGGTGCCACTAGTATCTTAGGCCATTTCTTCCACTAACCACATGCCAGATGAACAGTATGGCATCCAGTTTAAAATAAGATATCTGAAGTCTCCTGTTATATTTAAATTGCAGTAAATTAAAGTTAAGTGTAAGACTGGCATGCCAAACCAAACTGCAGCAGAGGGTTACACAAATGAGCGATGTCAGAAATGTTATGCACCAAATAATAGAAAAGTGTAAAAAAAAAAAATCGTTGACGGGCACATAACTAAATTCCACTTAGAAAACCCATAATTTACCTGAAGTAATAAATAAATATTTTTTTAAAAAAACATAATTTGGGGTCAAGTCGGCGACTTTTTTAAATGTAACTAGATACTTCCCTAGGTAAGTTTACCACCATCAAAACTGTGACAGTTAAGCTGCGGTAACTAAATGAAGCAGTTGTGTCACTGACCGGACCACTACCATGAAGGATTTCTAAGTATGTTTCATTATGTATTTAACTGGCCATGCGAATGCTATCAACACTAAGAAGCTACAGACAAGATCAGTTAAAAAATCTATGCAGAAAACCTGAGCAAACTACCTCTGCTTTCTGTACATTCACAGTATCTTCAAAGCATCGCTTGCAAGAAGCGTTGCTTCCTGCCGGTTCTGAAGACTCCCTGTCACCAGTACAAGCTGCCCTGCAGATAGTGCCGGTACCATGACAGACATGTTAGCACACGCCAAAGCTTTTCTCCTGCCATGCTGCTAAGCACGTCTCCTCTAACCCAGCACGCGAAATCCTTCTACTTAGTCATTGCCCCTCTCAAAACCATTGCCTGGGAAAACCTGCAGATAAAGAACTTTCCAATAAACAGCCCCACTATTCAATAAATATACTCTGTACTAAATCTAACATACAAATATGATGATAAAAGTTTTAAAACGGATCAAGGCTGTATTAGCAACGAGGCTACTGATCATTTGTTTCCAAAGGAGTTTGTAGTATGTTCAAGTCTGCTTGTGATAAACTATTATCTAAACAGATGTATTCTCTCAGGTTTACACAAGAGACTTTTCTCCATGAGTTTCAGACATTGTGAAGGGTGGGTTTTGTTGTTGTTACTTTGTTTCTGGCTATTATCTATAAGTGTACCCCTCAGAACCATAAACCACTTGTGCTGGAGACGAGGGTCCCGGCCAAGTCACGAGTGTTCCTCCGTGCTGCTGCTGAGGGATCTGCTCCGGATGTGATTCCTCAGCTGCTCTATGAGTTCAGGGTTCTGTTGTTGTATCTGCTGAGCAAACTGCTGCCCCCTGCAGGAAAAAGGCAAATCAACTGGGGACTTTCCAGTCACAGACCACTCGTACAAAATGAACTGCAGGCATTGTGTGATTGACTACCAAAGGGACTGTTTCCTGTGAACACAAGTTTTAGAGCCATAACGTTACCAGTGTTCCACATAGCATTATTGCAGGAGAGAGAGAGAGAGAGAGAGAGAATGTCCCCGTGTGTACATTTCATGAGGTTCCTTGGGTCTGCTCACTTTTCTGAGTCCTGAGGAAATTCCTATTCTTTTGTTTTTGTCTTTCATTTGGATGCTGGTCAACGAAGCATAATTTTTCTGGAATTCTGGCCTTCCTTACTCTTTCTCTAAAGCCCCCCTCCCCACCATGTTGTCTATGGTGATACTGACATGTGGCTGATCTCCATGCTGTGGGGGGGTAGTTTGTTTTGTTCTTATTTTCCCTTCTCTTCTTTATTCTTCTCCTCTGGGCAGCTGCTGAGATTTAGAGCTTGCCTGTCCTGGGTTTTTCCTTTAAACTAGTAAAATAGTCCTTGAAATAACAATAAGTTTATCACAAATTCTTCAGTTTGTGACCTCAATTAACATGTATTAAACATGAAAATCCAGCCTACAAAGATGGCTCAGAGATGAAGAGCACTGGTTTCTCTTCCAGAGATCCTGAGTTCAATTCCCAGCAACTAAATGGTGGCTCATAGCTATCTATAATGAAATCTGGTGCCCTCTTCTGGCCTGCAGGCATACATGCAGACAGAACACCGGATACATAAAAAAAATAAAATAAAAAAGGAAAAGAAAATCCTGCCACTTAAGAATCACTCTAAAAATTCAACATCCCAAGTGGTGACTGGTTTTGACCACAAATTAGAAACTGGAACTGTGGCTTCCTATAAACTTGGCGGTGGCAGTTTCAGACACACATTCAAAATGCAATGTCTTTAGCAACTCTGACAGACAGTAATGTGCTTAACTGTGTGGAGCCAGGAGAAGCACTTGGAAGCTGGAGCGGGTTTCCTAAGTGTTCCAAACATTAATAATGAAATGTGAATTTACAACTCATCTTACTTACTTATTCTGTGGTGCTAGCGATTAAACCCAGGTGAGCATCTACCACTACAGTAAAGGTGATTTTCAGCCAGGTATTGGGGCCACATTTGTACTACTAACACACTCAGGAAGACCACCTTAAGCTGGAAGCAAACGTGGGCTACATAGCAAGATTATGCCTCATGAATTTAAAATAAATCTGCAACTAATTAGCACACATATTCAATAGACATATGATCCCCAGTTAAATCCCAGAGTAGTTGCCCAAGCTTACAATTAAAAAAAAAAGAGTCTTGGGTCTTCATTGGTAAAAGTGAATTATTAATTGCTTTACATCTGAGATCGCAATGAGTGTGCACCAATAAGCAGATTGTCAGTGCTTAGGAACCCTCTATAAGTGTAGATGACAGTACTAATATCCCATGTAAGAAACTGAAGACCCTTATGATACTGAAAACAACAAAAATGTACCTGTAAGTCCAAAGACTGAGCTCTTTAGTGGATGCTCTGAGCCCTGAGGAAATTATGACTTATTCCTTGGCCCCTCCAGCTAACAGTTGTGGGTGGAAACTATCACTTTCTTGGTTTGGTTTTGTTTGCTTGCTTGCTTGTTGCAACAGGTATCACTACCTAGACCTGGCTGGTCTGGAACTCACAAGAGATCCACCTGCCTCTGCCTCCCAAGTGCTGGATTAAAGGTATGGGCCACCATCCCAGGGTTCTGCCTACTTTACTGCTAATAACTTTTTAATGATCGGCCGATATATGAAGATCCCTTCACTTTGAAATGTGACTCCTATTTACCAACTTCTTAGGGATTTAATATGTCTAATTAGGCAAGTCATTTTAACAGGAGACAATTAAAATGAAAGTCTTGACCCCTTAGAAACAAACTGTAAGATACCAAATACATGTTTGTTGTTTCTGTTAAGTATTATGCTGGCTAGTTTTTGTCAATTTGTGACAAACCTAAATATATCAAGGAAGAGGAAATACCAACTGAGGAATTGCCTCCATCAGACTGGCCTGCAAATAAGTCTGTGGAACATTTTTCTGATTAATGATTAATGTGTGAGGGTCCGGCACTGTCAGTAGCCAAATGCTCTTGAGGTTCCTTCCTTCATGTCCAGCTGTTATTCTTAGGCCTTTCACACACAGTGTTCAAGCACTGTTAGAAGTTGTCTGAAAAGCGGGTTCAATAAACATGTAAGCTTCCTGAAAAACTATCCAGTGTTTTGCAAAGTCTATGCTGAAGATGCACCCGAGTTCCTTCTTGCTAACACCCCCCTTTTCCTTTTATCTGTTATTACTGACATGGAGTGGAGATTCCCTCATTGCTAAGTGCCACTCTCCTTGTTTGGCCAGACTTCACATAGAAGCCTATAAAGATGATTCTGTTATTCCTGATAAGGGTTTTACAAACTGCCTGACTCAGTCCAAACAATTTTAGAAGTTAAAGAAGTTAGATAGTTGATAGAAAAACATATAGCTATAGTAAATACTCTTGCCAGGCATTGTGTGTCTCATTAGGAGACAGGCCTGTGACAGATTTATGACCTCAGATGAGCTTTTAAAACTCTAGAGATGATAAGACCAAACTCCAGGTGAGCCATAAAACCAATTAAGGACTCTATACTTCCCATAAACTCAGGAGATAATGAGGCTACCAAGGAATGTCTAAATTTAGGACAAATCTTAATGACAAAATACACACACTGTTTCCTTGTAATTCCTTATACCTTGTCAGCTTTGGCATAATATACTATTGTCTTAAACTTAACTTGTGTGTAGAAAAGCAATTGCTAAGTGCCCTCCTATTGCAAAGGATTTATCTGTCCTTGTGTTAAATACCTTTTAACCATGAGACAATTCTTTCTTTGATGTAGAGAGCCCTTGTTCAGAGTATAAAAAGAATAGTCACCACCTGGAATTCCTGCTCTGACTTCCCTTCATGATGGATTATAAACTGTCAGCTGAAATAAAGCCTTTCCTCCCCAAGTTGCTTGTGGTCACCATGTCTTATCAGTCTATTAGAAAGCAACAGAGGACAAACACTCACGCTTGGATAAGGCTAGACAGGTCTGTTAGGCCTCCAACTCCAGCAGCAGGGCCTCCAATGGCATTTGTCATCATTCCTGACATTCTAGGGTAATAAAAGACACCATAAAGATTAGCATATATTCTTCACAGGAAGGAAAAGTCAGTCAAATATCAACATCAAAAAGGGGTTGAGTCAAATGTGTAAGCTGACCTTAAGTTCTAAGTATCTGGAATTCAGTGCATTTTTATCAGTTATAATATGATATGCTCAAATTCGGAGCCTGGCAATGAGAAGGGAAAGGCATATGGAGCCCTTTATACTTACAGCTGTTGAACTTGAGGGTTCTGCATTAAACTTGCAGCCTATAATTGAAAAATAGTATTGCTTATGAACATATGACAATAATGCATAGGAATGTTACAAAGATGTTGTAAGTTATGGGGAATGAACCCTAATGATGTGCACCTTAACATCAGGTAGAATTTTAGTGTGCTATACAAAATAAATGGGAAGGTATTGTAGAAATGTATCAAATGGGAAAATGAGATAACAGGCAATAAAAAAAAATTATACTGTTAATGGAGGGCATTACCACTACTGGTCAGCTCAGTGGGCCACAGAGAGAGAGAGGAAGAGAAACTTTAAAACTATAAAGATCTACTATTAAGAAGGACAATGTCAAAAAGATCTATGTAACTGACCATGCTATGAACCCCAGAACCTCTTTCTGGAGGCTGGAGATGAAGGAAGGCCTTCTGCTTCTGTCACAGAGCAACAAGAACAGGCCAATAGATCCTCAAAATTCCACTTTTTTTTTTTTCCAAGACAGGGTTTCTCTGTATAGCCCTGGCTTTTCTGGAACTTGCTTTGTAGATCAGGTTGGCCTCTAACTGGCCAAAAGAGATTCTCCTGCCTCTGCCTCCCAAGGGCTGGGATTAAAGGCGTGCGCCACCACCACCCAGCCAAACGTCATTTTTAATCACTACCAACTGGGTCCTTTTGTTATTTATCTTCTTTATAATTTTCATCCATTGAAACTACTTTTCATTATTTTGGTAGTACTAAGGATTGAACCTAGGGCTTCTTGAACACTAATTATATGTCCTAACACTGAACTATATTCTCATCCCTCACATTATTTACATGTTTATGTATTTATGTATGTATAGCATTACCAGGAAATCAAACCTAGGGCTTCAAGAATGCTATCCATGTGTTCTGCCACTAAGACCCACCTACAACCCCGCTCTGGGCCCTATTTCAGAGTCGAAGGATGTGATTTTAACCCTCATCTTCTGCAGCTCCTGAACATGGTGTTGTCACACTTATTTTGGTATGTAGTGGCTTAAATACTAAATTTAATCTGAAACTAATTTCCATTTTCATATTCTGTTACAGTATCATAGCCTGAGTCCTAGAAATAAGCAAGCTAGGTTTTAGAACTTTACAAGACTTATAAAGGGTCATGTATTGGTCAGCAAACAAGAAGGCCAACTGAACTGACAGGACTTTCAGTGTCTTTCAGTTGACCTAAGGATTTAATGATTGCAGAACACATTTCTTTGAACAGAGATGAATAGGAACTGCTTCCTGCAATCCAGGAGCAGAGCATATGATGGAATGTTTTTGTTTTTGTTTTGAAAAAGGGTCTCGCCATGTAGCCAAGGCTAGCCTCAAATTCCTGTGTAGTCAAGGCTGACCTCAAACTCTCTATCTTCCTCCCCCAGGCTTCCAAGTACAGGGATTGCAGACATGCACTACTAAGCCAGGCAGCAGAATGATTTCCTGCGAAGTATGCAGGCATTCAATGGGTGCTGCAGACCCAGGTAACATCCAACACCCACTGCATACTGGACTAAATCATGTTTGTTTTTCAAAGATCTCTAAGTGGTTTTTGTTGGTTTGAAGAACAAAGGGCAGGCCAGGGGATGTTGCTTAGTTGCCTATGATGCAGGAAGTCCTGTGTTCAGTCTCCAGTACTGCATACACCGGATGTAGTGGTGCACACCTGTAATCCCTGCACTCAGGAGGCAGAAAGATCAAAACCTCAAGGTCACCTTTAGCTACATACCAAGTGTGAGGCTGATTGAGGCAGACATGAGCCTGGGCTACATGTGAACCTGTTTTTAAAAGCATAAAATCTTAAGACAGAAAACACGGCCAACAAGAAGGAGGAGCAAGCTCAGGTAATCATTGTCACAATCCTCAGACATCATTTCATAGGCACATCTTCATAGGACCAGTTTTATATGACATTGGGGTTTTTTTAAACTACATACATTTATCTGTATATCTATTTATTTACAGTGTGTGTGCACACACACATGTGCCTGTGTGTAAGTCAAAAGACAACTTGTGGGAGTCAGTCCTTTTTCTCTACCATGTGTGACCTTAGGTCACCAGGTTTATGTAGCAAGCCCTGTTACCTGCGGAGCCATCTCACCAGCCCAAGACAGTAGTTTTTAACCTTTCATATATTTGCAAACTGGCAATCTAATGAAAGAAAAACACACACACAGAAGTTTTATCTTATAAAGTGCACATATTCACACAAACAGTGACTTTTATATTCCAGTTTAGGAAAGCTATGGGCTTTCTGAAATCCCTCTGAAGAAGGCAGACAGGTGAAGCACCACTGTCTTAACCTCTGCTCTAAATACCTGCTACTCTCCAGAAACTCCTTCACTTGTTTCTAAGAAAATTTGAGGCCTGAACTCCCTGTTCCTTGAGAGGCTGAGGCAGGAGAATCATTTGAGCCCAAGGGCTTTGGTCAACTCTGGCAACTCTAGAAAGATTCCATCTCCTAAAAAGTATATATTCACAAAAGAAAAGGTTTGTGAATATATAGTGGACAGTGCCAGTAGATAAAAAAGAAAGTATACTCACCATGGTGATGAATGCCGGGTTATTTATCAAACTTGCCATGTCAAAGCCCAACCCAGTTCCTGTCTGTAAAAGAGTTAGATCTAAGATGTCAATCATGAATGACAGGGTCTATTTCCACAGACTTTCCAGTGATGGCTTACCGGACTAGATACCTCTCTTAACTTCTGTTCTGCTATTTTCAAATTTGACTTATAGGAATCGTTCTCAGGATCAAGAGCCAGTGCCTTCTGGTAGCTTGTAACTGCCTCTTCAAACTTATTCATGGCAGTGAGGGCCAGCCTTAGGAAAAAGAACAGCAAGTATCATAGTGACAAATGCCTTAGTAGTCAATTCTAACCCAGATTACACTGAATTCCTCATTATACTATAGTTCCGAGACACAGTACAAAATTCTCCCTAACTCCAAGAGGCTATAAGCCTGAACTGTCTGATTACAAACTTATTGTCCACACAGATCATAAACCTAAAGCTCAAAGATGAACCTTCTATTTTTTTTTAAAGACTGGCATGTAAATGAAGTCATTTGCTTTATGAATCTCCAGGATGAGCTAAACAAAGATTTGTGCTAGCAATCTCATGATCATGGAAATCCATGATGCTGACACCATTTTCAAGGACTCTAATAAACCAGCGTGTCAAACTTTTTGACCTTATAACAATGCTGTCAACCACAAGTGTGTGGGCTATCATATTCATTGCTATCCTCAGACACATTCAACCCACAGGCCTTAGGTGGAACATACCTGCATCTGAGCATCCCACATTGTTCCTTCCTAAAAGACCTTGAACAATAATAAATATTAGTTTCCCACTTTATTTTTGCTGTTTTATTTCCTACAGCTTTTAAAATGTATTTAATTGTTTATTTACTATTGGGGGTAGATAGGTGGCCAGGAACTCATCTGGAGGCCAAAGGGCAACTCTGTTGACTCCCTCTTTTCCTTCCACCTTAACATGGGCTTGGGGGATTGAACGAGATCTATCAGGCTTACACAGCAAGTGCCTTTACCTGCTGAGTCATTTTACTGGCCCAGTTTCTCATCTTTTAAATTAAAAGTAGTCTGTGGCTATTGATGACTAATCCTGAATAGCACATTTGTTGTTAGACAGACAAATTAAGAATCTTTGGTAGTTCAAATAATAAATTACCATTACAGGCATAAGTCTAAGATTATTAAATTTCAATGTTTCTTTCCCTACCATTTTACTTGAAAATTACATCAGAATTAAGCAGTAATAATAGTATGTATGAAAAGATAGTATTGAATGTTTTGCTTGTTCTGGGATTGTTTTTTAAACTAATCTAATCCGTTCTCACAGACTTCATATGTAGATAAAATTAGGAATTACAATAACCCAACTAGTTTTCTATTAGTCAATCTTGAAAGGTCCTCAGCAGAATTCCCAATGAATCACCAGTAAATATTGAAAGCCTACTATGTACCAGATATTATTTTAAATACTGAGCCTTCTGCAATTTTTTTTTAAAGAAGTTCTTAACTTTTAAGAAAATCCCCTTCCACCTGAGGAGCACAGACAACAAGTACCCTTACAGAACGGGTAATATTAAGGAGAATGACAACAGTGTTTGCTCAAAAAAGGCCTCACACAGAAGACATGAATGGCAAAAAGTAATCATAGAGAAGGTGGGAGAGGATCATCTACCCAGATGCAACAGTAAACACAAAGGCCCTTGTTGCAGGATATTTGGTCACATTTTGAACCCCAAGATTGTGTACTGGAAAAACCTATTTCTAGTTGGGGTGTGGCTCAGCGCTAGCACACACCTTTAACCCAAGAGCTTTCTGTTTATTGTAAACAGGTTGCTGTGGTATGGCTCAGCCCTAGAACACACCTTTAACCCAAGAGCTTTCTGTAAACAGGATTAAATAAAATCAACCAGCGGTAAGTCAAGACACAGAGCAAGCAACCAGTTGACAGAGAGTGAACATAAGAAAACCATGGAGAGTGAGAGGAAATCTGGAAGATGGATAGAGAGATGCACAGGAAGTAGAAGGGAGGGACATAGAGTTTGAAGGGTATTTAAAACAGAATAGAGAAGAAGGAACTTTTTCCTTTTGGGATGTTGGCTGTGGAAGGTCACCTGGGTGCTTTCTCTACCTCTCTGGGCTAGCAGACTTTCACCTCAGCATCTGTCTTCTGAGTCTTCATTGGTAAAATCAAATGACCGAGATTGTGTTTAAAAACAACAGGCCCTAAGAAAGATGCAGGTGTAGTATGCTTAAAGCAATAGGCAAAGGCACACAAGGATGGAACGCAGGAGACAAAGTAGAGAGAGTACTTTATTATACTGGATCAAACCATAACTATTTACAGCTCAGACTTTTTAACTATAGCTGCAATAGAATGATGATTTTGCTTTGGGGGTTTGGTGGGTGGTTTTGAGACAGGGTCTCATGTAGACCAGGCTGGCCTCAAAGTTGCTATGTATCCAAGAATGATCTTGAAGTCACAATCCTCTTGCTTTTACCTCTGAAATGCTAGAATTATAGCAATACCAAATCCAGTTTATGAAATGCTAGGGCTCAAGTCCAGAGCTGCTGGCATGCTACGCAAGCATTCTATCTATAGATGCTCATCACTTACGGTATATACTTTAAAAAGCCCACTCAGGCTTCTCTATAGAGGATCAACATTGGTGAATATAGAATTGAGGCACAAAGCCCAGTTAGAAGGTGACTCAATTAGATTAGGTAAGAGATGGCAATTTGGGCTAGCCCCATAAGCAAGCTAGTCAACAACTGAATCCAAGATACATAAATAAGCCAGATCTACCAGTATATTAGACGGATAAAAAACAACTCCTCAGCTTTGACTTAGGCATTGGGCAGATAGGTTCTGTGGAAAGACTCAAGAAGATACAGAATTTCTCTTGAAACACATGAAATTCAAAATGCCCATTAACTACTCAAATAGAGAGATAAAAAAATTAATGGAATATATGTATGCGGTGCAGACACAGAACTCTAGAGTTCCAACACTCACAGAAATTAAATCCTATAAAGTGTCCATGAACATGAAACTAACAAATACCAAATAGTTTTTTTCAGAGAAAACACATAGTTAGGGGCCTATGACCCTTATTTGTGCCTTTATGGTCCAGGCTGTGAAGTGAGTTCTCACACAGGTATGATTTTCTCAACCAGTCAGCCATGACGCATCCTCAAACACAGGGATCTTCCCCCATTTTATTATATTTCTTTTTATTACATTCATCTTATTATCACATAAGGTGCAAAGTGAGTCAGGACATCCAACTTCAACCTTAACGACAGCACATGCAGTGCTACCTGGCAATGCCCGGGCATTCACTCGGCACTTACCCCATCCTTCCGTAGGCCTTGCTGTACTTAGAATTAATTGCTATTGCTTTCTCACAATCCTTTACTGCATCCATGTAGTGACTTAATTTACTTTGAGCAGCAGCCCTGAGAGGAAGAGACATGAGAATAAGGCAGATTTCAAGGCACTGGTCCAGGCTTTTCAGGCATGAAATTGTCCTGATTTTTACATCGCTCTTCATAAATTTTTAAGTCAGACTGTCTGATTACACACTTTAAAAACAGCTTAAAACATCAGAAAAAAATATGTAAGCTTCCTTTTCCGCTTTGCTTTACAGAAAAGACAAGTGTGAGGGTCATTAGAACCCATCTACCTATTTATTGGCTCTCAGTTTGCCTGAAATGCAAACTGAAAACATGGGGGCATCTGGACCATGAGAGAGGCATATGCAGAGGGCTGCAGCTATGAACTGGTCACTTTAATAGTAAGATTACGAGAGAAATAAAAAGAAGCCCCCCACTTTGCTTTCACTCAGCTCTTAACTGTTGCAGCCTATAAAAGAATAAAACAATAAAATCAGCCAGAAAAGTAGAACTAGAAATAGCTTCCTTCCCCTTCTTCAAGGACCTTGAGCCCAGGAAAACAGGGCCCATCTGTGCAAACCGCAGATAACCAGGGCCTTCAAGGGAGAATGGCTCGGTGTTTGTACATTCCAACCCTATGACAACAGCCCAGATTGCCCTATGTATGACCCTCTTGAGTACATGCAGGAAGAATCGCTCCCCCATCCCCTGGTTGTGAAAGAAATGCCTAGTAAGGGTGACTTAATTGTTCTGTGGTCTGTTAATCACATAACTGTCAATAGGGAGTCCCTATTGGAACTAGTTTATCAGAAAGTTCTTAGCCACATCTTGCAATACCAGATGTGCCTCTAGTCCATTTGAGGTTTGGCCACCTGGCCTGGACCAATCCATTTAAAGGACAATAATGTTTAGCCAATGATGTAACATCAAGGGTTGGAAAAACCCCTACTTGAGCTTTTAGCCCTTAAAAACCCCAAATTCCCTAAGCTTGGGACTACACATCAACTCCACTTCGTGGAAGGCATGTTAGGTCCCTGCCCGGGCTTATAATCAATAAAGATCCTGTGTTTTTGTATCAGACTCGGATTCCTGGTGATCTTTGGTGGTTTCACAAACTGGGCACAACGGTTAAAGCATACCATAATTTTACAGCCCATTGAAACTTTCTCCCATTCTTTCGCTCCTGATACAGACTAAACTTTATTTCTTCAGTCTCTGGAAGGTTAACATAATCTCCCTCAGCAAACCTCGGAATCTACCTCATAAGGACAAAGAGACCAACTCTAGAAAAACAACATCTACCTTGGCAAACATCTTAGTAATTGTGGCCTGTTTGTAATAATGCCAAGTAGAAAGGGTTCACTCAGAGGAGAAATGGGGAAGAAAAAGAGAAGCCCTAAGATTCATATTCAGAGAGCAATAAGAAGTATCAACAGCCACAAGGTCAAACATGAGGGACAGAACATGGGATCACATCTTAGGTTCTCAACACCCCCACAAGGGCATGCCGTACCTTCTACTCCAAACACTGCACCGTCTC
>CAJQZJ010037497.1:405198-466601 GCA_907164525.1 Lophiomys imhausi | reverse complement strand
ACACACACACACACACACACACACACACACACACACACACACACACGGGAGAGGGGTTCATTCTATCAATTCTGTTCCTTTAGAGAACCCTAAGTACAACTACCATTGTATTCCATCAACACTGAATGTCCAAAGTTAGCTGTCCATGAACAGAGTTCTCTAAAATCAATCCTATGGAGAGGCAGCTAATCGTGGCATTGATAACCCTGGGTACTGAAACAGGGAATACAGATCCTCCAATTTTTCTGTAAGAAATAAACACATCTGGTATAGATTAGCTTTGATAAAAATTTTGAAGATCAGCCTTCACAACTAATATGCATATTAAAGGCTGGCATACACATACTCCAGAAAGTACACTTTGAAACAACAAATGACTCAAACTTTTGCCAGCCTGGTGGTGGTGCTGCACATTTCTGTGAGTTTGAGGACAGTCCTGTCTCAAAAAAAAAAAAAAGTCCCTCATGCTTTTGCTCAATTGGGCCTTCTAACCTATAACACATCCATTACTACAACTCTGTGCCATTACAGGAAAGGTACAACATCCTCAAGAAAGCTCTATTTCTGAGCACTATAGGAAACTCTCACATATCAGTGACTGTAGTTCATGTGTGCTACTGTATTCTATCCAATTTTTACACTGCTTGAAGAGACACAGTTTAGACAGTGAACTAATGCCTGAAATCCTGCCAACTCAAGTAGCTGAACTGATAATTTAGTAAAGAGAATCTCTTCTAGAAATGGCACTTCCTGAGAAGCCTAAGATGAAAGACAGAACTTAACTGTGTACCTGGCTCTGGCTGCAAACGAAGGCCTCCACCTGAGATCTCCACATATCTCCTGCTCTCCCTCCTGGAACCACTCCATTCTCCTCCTAACAGAATGCTTCTGGAACAACTGGAAGTGAGAATCAAGCCCAGATCCTTGCACATGTTAGGTAAGTGTTCTACCACTAAGCTAAAGCATCCACCGGGCATCTGCAGGTAAACAGACACTCTCTAAGAGCAATGGAAGAGCACTAGTGAAGTCCTAGCCCTGCCCTCAGCAATGCTGTAGTCCAGTGGGAGGAGGGGAGGAGAAAGGCCAGCTGACTATAAACAATAGACCGATCCAGATGTGGTCACACACACTTGTCATCCCAGGACTCGGGAGGTGGAGGCAGGAGGATCAGAAATTCAAGGTCAGCTTCAGCCACATAATGACTTCAAGCCAAGTCTGAGTTACATAAGACTTTGTCTCAAAGAAAGAGATAGACAGAGATAGATAGAGAGAGAGAGAGAGAGAGAGAGGGAGGAGGGGGGACTTTTCTTTCCTTATGTTGCTTTGTTTGTATTTTGGTTTTCAGCTCTCATTTTGAGACACTATCACGTCATATAACCAGACTGGTCTTGAACTCACCTTCTTCAGGCCTGAGCCTCTCTAGTGCTAGGATTAGGTATATGTTACCATGCTTCCCAGAAAAGGTGGCTTTTAGTCTACTTTTGTGTCAACCATTCTTCATGCAGCTTAACCGAGGCCCTTCCTTCTTAGAAGATCATAAAACCTTAGTGTTTATTAGTAAACAAACATGCCATCCTTTTTCTCAATTAAAAAACTGTAAATGTGAGGACTCAATCATGGTACTAGGCATTAATCCATGTCTTCATACATGATAAGCAAGAACTCTACCAATTAGCTACATCCCCAGCCCTGATCCACCACCTCAGTCTCTTTAAAATTTAAAGAGCATGTGGGAAAAAGGACGATGACTGGGCTGGAGAGATGGCTCAGCGGTTAAGAGCACTGGCTGCTCTTCCAGAGGTCATGAGTTCAATTCCCAGCAACCACATGGTGGCTCACAACCATCCATAATGAAATCTGGTGCCCTCTTCTGGCCTGCAGATATACCTGCAGACAGAACACTATATACATAATAAATAAATCTTTAAAATAAAAAAAAAAGGGACGATGACTTCAGAAGCTCTGATCTCTGTCTTCCCATGCTGACAGTGGCAATCGAAGCCAGGAGGATCCAACTCAGAGAATGTGGGGGCAAAAGAAGGTGACTGTTTCCATCTTTTGTAGTGTGTATGCATATGTGTGTCGATGTTTGTGGGCACTGACATGCATGGAGTTCAGAGGACCACTACAGGAGTTGGTGGCAAGCGCCATGAGGGGCTGCCTGGACAGTGCTTCAATCCTGCCAGCTCTGGATCGCTAATGGTAAGCGAAGGTGAAAGTGGGTTTGTGCAATTCAGAGGCCTGGGAAAGAAAGAAAAACCAGGATGCATTTGAGTCTCCTGTGGATAAAGCCTAACACGTCAACATCTGCACTGCTTGGCAATCAATGTCACTGCATGACAATGTGTCGCTCTCTGCTTCTCTGTCTGGTCATGGGGCAGAATAGTGGAATGTTGAGCTTCAATACAGCAATGCAGATAAAGGGGCCATGTCTGTAGACACCTTCCCTATCCTCACCTCTAGAAGAAAAGAAAAAGATCAATATCACCTTGTGTTCTATTTCTATTGATAGAAAATAAGGCAGAAAAAGTCATAGCTACTGCTCATTTCCTCAACCATCTATAATAAAGTCATAACAAAACCTATTCTCATAACTAAAAAGGCTTGCACCGTTCTGTTTGCTATGTCTTTAGTTTTGGAACAGGTTATTTAGTCAATCTGACTTTAGTTTGGTTTTGGAGGTCTCACGATATAACTCAGGCTGACTTCAAACTTGCCTGGTAGCCTGGGTGGCCTCACCCTGAAGATACTCCTGTCTCACTCTCTGAGTGAGATTGTAGCTGTATGTCACATGTGATACACTACTATTTGTTTATTTAGAGACAAGATCTCATGATGTATCCCTAACTGTCCTGAAACTTACCATGCAGACCAGGTTAGCATGGATCTCACAGAGATCTGTCTGGCTCCACCTCCTGGGTGCTGGGATTAAAGGCAGGCATCATCATGCCAAGCAATAGTGTATTTTGAAACAAATATTTGAAATCTAGGACTAGCGAGGCTCTTTGTATGTACTACCACTCCTAACAGTGTACTGTGAAGTAGGTAGTATCATGTTTATTTTACAAGAAACAAATTCTTGCAAAGGGTAAGTAATACCCAAACGTCATACATTATGTAAGTAGTAGAACTGAGATTCACTGATCAAGTTCGATCTCAAGGAATTGACTTTAGGAATGTGCTAGAAAAATGGGAAAGCAAAATGCAAACTCATAGGTCCCATCCACATCCTTCTCAGAGCCACGGGGACTAGCCAACTTTTACTACAACGGCCTGATGATTCCGAATTTAATTGTATGTGCATGTGCACATGTGTGTGTACATGCATATGCACATGGAGACCAGAGGACAAGGCACCATCAACCTATCCTTTTTTAGACAAGCCTGAAGCTTGTCAAGTAGCCTATGCTGACTGGCCAAGCAAGAACCTGAGTTCTACCTATCTCTGCTTCCCCAGCACTGAAATTACAAATATGCACCATGGTCCCTGGCTTTTAAATATATATATATATGGGTTCTGGGGATCGAACTCATGTTCTCGTGCTTGCTCAGTAGGTACTTGACTAACTGAACTATCTCCCCATCCTCCAATTCTGCAGTTCCAACTATGCTCTCCAACCTGAAATGTCTTCCATTCTCCTCTGTCTATCCAAATGCTACATCTTTCCAAACCACTTTCAACTCTTCCCTCATCTCCCAAGTAGGTTTCCACAGTTCCCTTTCTCCTTCTTGCGTCCTTTATCCCATGAACCACATTAAGTGATTCAAACATCCATCCCAGGAGCAAGTACCTACTAGATAGAAAGTAACTGATTCAGTACTGAGGCTACACAGAAGAAATGTGAACATCAAGTCTGTGCAAGAAAAGAAGGCATCCTGTATAGTGCCCACACTCAATCACTTGTTGTCTTATGGGCAGAGCTGTTAATGAAGCAATCTCCTTGCTTCAATATCACTGGAAATGTCTTCTATTTCTTCACTACTCTCTGTCTATCAAGCAAGACCATGTGAGCCCCTGTGAGGTACACTCAATGCTGCTGCTGCAGTGCATAAAAGATATGTAAGCCCCAATCTCTGCCCTTCATGGTAAGAAAGGATGCAAATCTATTTCTAACATGAGGGAAAACATGTGTTATGTAACTGCTATATATGTGGTAATGCTGTAGAAAGTGCTAGATGCTCAAGAAAAAATAAAGAAAAACAAAAACAAAACAAAACTCAGGCTTTCAAAGGACTCATGGACTGGAGAGATGACTCAGCTGTTAAAGACTAGGCTCCCAACCAAAAAGGCAAAGAAGGACTTGTGTTTTAACTAGCAACAGCACCCGTCAAACCCAAACTAGAAGGTAAATGTCAGAGAGTTGCACATCTCTGCAAAGTAAAGTGTAGTTCATCACAGTGCACACAGTGTGTGGGGACATTTTAATTAGCATTAAACTGTGAAAGAGGATATGGAGAACAAGGTTCCTTCCTGGGAGACTGAGCCTCCAATTCTAAGCAGCCAGGTGGCTAAGAAAAATGGAAATGGGGGGCTGGAGAGATGGCTCAGCGGTTAAGAGCACTGGCTGCTCTTCCAGAGGTCATGAGTTCAATTCCCAGCAACCACATGGTGGCTCACAACCATCCATAATGAAATCTGGTGCCCTCTTCTGGCCTGCAGATATACCTGCAGACAGAACACTGTATACATAATAAATAAATCTTTAAAAAAAAAAAAAAGAAAAATGGAAATGATAGTTGGCAAGATTACAGGCTGCTGGATTTATATAGTGATAACAGTCTCCAAAAATTCCCAAAATTATCCTGAAGTTTTATTCAGCATTTGTGTTAAGTAGGCAAATAAACCTTTCTAACTGTTTAATGTTCAACAGCATGCCCTATGATTGAACTCCTCAGGGGAAAGAGCCTATTTAATGGGAAAGAGAAGCATATTCATTAATTTCAGTTGAATAGTAATTAAAAACAAGAATAGTATCACCAAAAATCTCTAACCCAGTAGTAGCACACATACAATTATTAGTAAATTCTAATCTCATGAAAGATGAATTATTTACTTAGGCTCACATTTTTCATACATGACAAGTATATGGCTTACTGTATTCAAGAATCAAGCAATTTTACAGTAATATTTATATCCTATCATAATATCTCATGACAGTCTTAAATTTATTTTTAAGATTTCATCTACTGAATTAAATTAAAACGTTATCTGGTTACAAACATCATAATTCAAATATCAAAAAGTAGCTTAGGGGAATTCCTCTTCTTCAACTTCTTTTTGGGTTTTTTTTCTGAGATAGACTCAGAATGATTAGTTTGTTTTTATTTTTTATGTTTATGCAAAAAATAAAAATAAGACGGAGGTTTCCAGTTTGACTCATTCAGTTCTTTATGTTTCTAAGCCGCCCACAACTAACTGTAAATGAAGGATAAGTGCAGAAGTTTACACAACAGAACTTCTCTTCCTCTTCCTTTGTATCTTTGTTCTGAGATAGGGTCATCCTATGCGGTCCAGCTATTTCTGTTCCAGCCGTGCTGAGTGCTGGGATTGTGGGTGTATACTGCCGTACCCAGCTCAACAGTCACTTCATTATGGCCTAGGAGAGAGGCTCATCAATCTTTTTGTGCAAACAATGCTAGCCTTCTTTTAAGCATTAAAAGCAGAACTTTTTGTTGTTGTTGTTGTTGTTTAGTTGGGGACTTTTGTTTGTTTGTTTGCTCTTGGTTTTTTTTTTTGAGACAGGGTTTCTCTGTGTAGCCCTGACTGTCCTGGAGTAGCATTTATAGACCAGGCTGGCCTCAAACTCACAGAGATCGGCCTGCCTCTGCCAAGTGCTGGGATTAAAGGCATGTGCTACCATGCCCAGCTAAAAGCAACACTTCTACAGAAATTATATAAGTAAGAATTCTGCACCTATATCTCCCTAAAATAATTTGGGTTTGTTTTGTTTTCGTTTTTTTGGGACAGGTTCTCACTATGTATCTCTGGGATCTCCTGGGACTCATTTTGTGCACTAGGATGGCCTCCAACTCACAACGACCATGTGCCTCCCAAGTGCTGATGTTTTCTGTTTGTGTGCTTTTGTTTGTGTGTTTTTGTTTGTGTATAGTGCTGGCAAATTAACATCAGAAAAATACTTGAAATGTACAACCCAAAGGCAAAATGGCCACTTTCAGGAAGCCATTATTTAGAGCCCTTGCCAATAAGGAATCCACAATAAAAGCTTCAGTTTCCCTTTCTCAATTTCTAGCACCCATGAATGATCCAGGTGTGGCAGCAAGCACTTCTAACTCCCAACACTGGGTGGGTAGAGGCAGGCAAACTTTAGGCTAGCTGGCCAGCCAATGCAGCAGCACCTGTGAGCTTTAGATTGAATGAGAGACACCCAAAAATAGGGTTGAGAGCAATAGAGGAAGGAACCCAAAGTCAACTCTGAATTCCACACACAAGCACGCAGAACAAAACATTAAAAAGTGAGATGGCTCAGCACATAAAATCAACTACTGTGCAATCTCTGAACCCGAGCACAATCACTAGAACCACAAGGGAAGGAGAGAAGCAGCTCCCCAAAAGATGACCTCTGAACTTCACACTCATCCGTGCACCCTCACTCTCTCACACATATACACATCATTCACACAGGATAATAATTAAAACAATAAATAAGAAAACTTAGAAGAACACTAACAACACATAGCCAACATTTTTTAAAAAGTCCTGCCTGACTAGTCATTAAATATAAAATATGATAATTTATATGAAAACTATTAAAATAATGATAATTAATAAATAAAAAACTTATTACTCATAAAGAATATGTTAAAAATAGAAGTATCTATTCCCAGGGCAGGGAACAAAAGAAGTTGAAACAGTTTTTCAGCTAGTCTCAATTTTTTAAATGCTTGTAACTGGTAAACCAACTAAATGCACTTTTATGGATAGATCTAAAGTCCAGAAAAAAAAAAAAAACACTATTAGCAACACAGATGTTGACTGAATCTAGGTGACACTGGAAAACATGGAGACAACCTTAGAGCCCACAACAGATGACACTAAGTGCTAACTTGCCAGCCCCAGTTATAAGAACTGGAAATACAAATGAGAATAAAATGTAACAATGACCATTTAAATAATGCTTGTGAAGACTCCAAAACTTAGCACATTAAGACCGGTAGCACAGTTGGCAGAGTGTTTGCCCAGTGAGCACAAATCCCTGGCTGCAGTTTCCAGCACCATTAACTGGGTGTGATGGGCTAATCCCAGAACTCTAGAAGTCGAGACAGGAATACCAGAGTTCAGGGCTATTGTCAGCTGCACAAGAATTCAGGAATTTCTAGACGAATCTGAGCTACATGAGGGACTCCATCTCAAAATTTAAAAAAAAAGACATTATTTATTGAGTGTTCAGTGCAGAAAGTTGAATTTAAAATTGACTGCACTCCTATAAAACAAAATATTCGAAAGGATATTAACATTGGTGGCCTCTGAATGAAGCCTATGGTTTTAGTTTTTTTCTCCTTCAGCTTATTTTTGTGCACTTTCAATTTTTCTCAACAAACACATTTGACATCTGCCTTTCAGGGCAATGAATCCCCTCGTTTCAGAGTGAACATGCCGACGTGGGGCCGCTTCACCTGTTGCAATAGTAAACCATATTATTACCTGTTGCAATAATAAACCGCATTATTGGGGTCCAATTCTATTGCCTGTGTGTAGCATTCCACTGCAGCCGCGTAATTTTCTTCTTTCATGTGGTTATTGCCTGCAATCAGATCAATGACAGGCTGTAAGTACAAAGCATGAAAAAGTGCTAAGTCTGACTGTGACATTTCAACCATAGAAACTACAACAACATGAAGGCGGCACACAGTGCTTCTCAGCCGCACTGGGGTCAATTTTATCTCATACCACAGAGATGCTGTTCTTAGTTGGATGGCGCTTGAATCATTTCAACAAAATGGAATCATGGAAGTTAATGTTTGCAAAACTTACCAAATCCAGGTATTTGGAGTAAAGGCAAGCATCGTGATTATGACATAGATATGTACTCTCTTCTTCATCCTCCTCATTCTTCTCCCATTTATAGCTGTCCACATTCCTCCCTTTCTCCCTAGCCACCACCTCAAGCTGGACCAAACCTTCTCTTCCTCCCTTCAACATACACACAGCTGGGCAGCGATGCTAGGAAGGCGGCTGAGGGTAAGCTGGCTAAACCAATTGTGCTAATATGTCTTTGGCAGATAAAATCCTTTTTAAAGGGGATAGAATCCTTTTAAAGGGATTGTGGGAGATTAAGTTCTAGAGACACAGGATTTCAGATGCCACCCTAGCCTACTAAGTACTGATTTTTGGAAATTCCAATTGCATACACAGCTGGCAGTAATTTAACTAGTAAAATAAGGGATTCTTGTGACTTTCTCTTCTACTGCATCACGTAAAGCGGTACAGTGTCCAGTGTGTTGGTCAGAACCACTGGATAAAACTGAAAGGACTACATCTGAGATTAGGATGAAGGGCTTCTGTCTTGGAGCCTCTACGATTCTTCAGTTTCCTGTTCCTGTTCCTGTTCTGTTTGTTAGCTGCTTAATAGGAAAGTGAGGGATAAGCCTGCAGAGAGCAGGGGCTGTAAGAATAAAGGAAAGGCAGGTGGTTAAGCTTCCAGGGTAAGAGAAAGCTACTGCACATGAGGATTTGAGTAACTGCTAAAGGGTAAAAATGGTTAATAATTGTTTGGCTGTAAAATCTGTGACTGTTATAAACCAATAAAGTATACACAGTAAAAGAGCAACTTATACAAAGAATAGCTCAAGAAATTTGTTTTTAATAAAAATTGATTTTGAGACAATTTCCCCCCAGAGTCATTAATATGAAGAACTTGTATTTGTTTGTTTATTTGCTTGCTTGCTTGTCTCTACGCAGATACAGGCTTTCTCTGTGTAACCCTGGCTGTCCTGGAACTCACTCTGTAGTTCACCTGCCTCTGCCTCCCAAGTGCTGGGATTAAAGGCATGTGTCACCACCACCTGAAAAGAACTTTTAAAGAAATCTAAGATTAAGAAAGGACTATATTAGCCTGGGGTCCTTAAATAGATTATCTGTCAAAGACTTTCTTTTTCTTCATTGAGGTTTCTGTTGTTGCTATCAGACCTTTTAGCCTTGGGGTAGCATTTTACTACCATCAGCAGTATTGGGTCTTTCCTATGAATCACCTTAAATGTGTAGGTACTATAATGTGTATATAGATATTACAAATATATGCAAGCACTGGAACATAAGTTAAAGAGTAGAAAGCGTCCATTTATAAGATAGTCAATAGCAAATTCAGGATACAAATGAACTGTATAGACATAACACAATAACAAAGCATTGGTATAGCACTTTATAGTTGTGTGGTGTTCTACAAAACTGTCTCCACTCTCACAGCCCCATCAAGAGACGGCAGCCAGGAGCCCTTCTTGCTTCCTTCCACTCTTCAGAAGCACATGAAACATCCCAAAAGCCATGCTCCAGGGGGGTACTAGCTAGTGAGTGGCCTTGATTGACACCTCAATCCTGGAATGTTGCTACACCTGAAAACCTACCATGACCATTTGTATTCACATAAATAACAAAATCTAGACAGAATGGCCATCATTTTGACTTATCTCATAACATGTCTGATATATGACATGTCTCAGTGAAAACAGAACAAAAGCTTTTGTTAAAAGTGAAAGAAATAGAAGCACCGTCTTCCCATCTGTTGTGTTGAATGAGTCTCATGCTGCCCATCCCTCTAACCCACATCCTCCTAACACTCATTATGTCAAAACAAAACCAAACAAAAAACTCCACAGGGATTACCATTTCCCAATGCTGCCATGCAGAGCAAGTACCATAAGGGACAAAAATAACGTTTCAATTTGGCATTTACTGAAGACTACTATTAGAACTAAAACAGCTGCCGTGCTGGTAGAGACCATGTAACATCACTGAAGTGTCCACACAATGCTAAATCCAAGAGAGTAAAAAACTTCTGGGGAAAGCTGCTCAAATTAGAAAATATGACATGAAAACTGTGTTTGTATCTGGATTGCTGAAATATAAACACTTTGGGAAATACAACTCAAGTGACAATGATTAGTGGGCACTGTTTTTATTTTATGTGTAAATTATGAGATCATAGTACTTTAAGATTTCAAGGCCCTCTGAGAATATCATTTTTAGAGGAAACAAAATTGAAAACAGAGAGTAATCTACTTGTCCAAAGCTCAGAACTTCATAATGTAATCCTAAAATAACAAGAACACTGAAGAACAAGGATATAATCAAATATTTTAATTAATAAACAATACAAATGCCATATGCATGCATTAAGTTTCAAAAAGCTTTTTTAAAACATTAATTATATGAAGGTTAAAATAACACTTAAAATTAAGTACGTCTTTTTGATTAAAAAATAAAGAAGAATTTGAGTCAAGTAGCAAATGCAGTTCCAAATAAATAACCCATAAGGTATTTGTTTGGCAAAGCTTACAAGAAATTGACTAGTCTTGATTGCCTTGGGATTGACAAGGCATTCTGTGTCACCAGTCCTCTTACACATACGTTCACATCAGCTCCACAAGCACCACGGGACAGAACTACAACAGTGCAGTTCTGACAGGACAACCATAATGCTATCACTTCAGAGATGTTGTCCCCAGAGCTGCACAGAGTAACTTCTGCAGGCGGTACTTACCCTCATCCTTCAGTTGATCGGCCTTTCCCACACCTTCAGGCACGGAGTTTGAAAGGGGCAGGATGTCATTCTGAAATGAAATCAACATGTGCTTTTTTTTAGCTACACAAAAAGTCATCTCAAATCTATTAATGATAATAAATTGCGCACACTTTAGTAACTCATCTGAAATTCCATCTCACTAAATACAACACCTAAAGATGTGTTAACAGGAAATGGGATGAAGTCCTCTCATGTACTTTGACTTGTTGAACTTTTCTAGATAATAATAGACACGAGAAAACCAACTCCTTTTTTCCAATATTAGGGATTCAACCTAGGACATCACAAATGCCAGGCAAGAACTCGGCCACTTCACTGTACTACCAACCTTGATGGTTTTGTTATTTTCACTTTACTTTGAGGTAGGGTTTTTCTCATGCCTAGGCCATCCTTGAACCTACTTGATAGCCCAGGCAGGCATCAAACTTGTGATCCTCCTGCCTTGGAGTTGGAATTACAGGTCCAGCTTTCTTTTCTTTTCTTTTCCCAAATGTTTTTCCCATAGCCAGAAATCCCAATTCACAAACAAAATATGGATTTAATATACAAAGAACAAGAATAAAAGTAGAGGGGTGGAGAGATGGCTCAGAGGTTAAGAACACCGGCTGTTCTTCCAGAGGACCTGAGTTCAATTCCCAGCAACCACATGGTGGCTCACAACCATCTGTAATAGATCTGGTGCCCTCTTCTGGCCTGCATGCATACATGTAGTCAGAATACTGTATTAATAAATAAATAGATAGATAAATAATAGAAGTAGAATCTTCTGAAACAGTATGTTTATTATCCTAAGACATGTATCTTAATACTGTTTATCAATAAAAAGAGCATCTATAATGTGATAATTTAAAGGCACACAAAAATGTGCACACGCACATGTGAACACACTAAGACTGGGAAGGTGTATTCTAAAAGTTAACAGTATTAATATTGGGAAATAAAACTTTAGTTTCTTCCTTACATGTCTCTGTATTGTCCAGTGTTTTAATGATAGCTGAATAGAAAATAACAGGTAAGATGAACAATAGCATGAAATTTTGTACCAGCGCCTACTACCATCCTCAAACTTCTTAGGCATAAATTTTAAACCAAAGTTACCTCTAAAAGTAAAGCGAACATTCAGGGTGCTCTGAGTGACAATGGGAACATTTGTATCTTTCTGTTTATGGAAGACATTTTAAAAATTATATTGTTTTTAACTTCACTATGAAGTAAAGTAAGTCCACAATACTGAAAAAATAATTTGTAGCTTTTATGCCAATGTACTACAACTAAAATACATGGTTGTCTGAACTAAAGTTTCAAGGAAAGTAATAAACTGTACTTTGCTAATTAGAAACAAATATCCACAAATGCAAAATCACTGACAAGGAATTTGACTTTTGCCTAAAACAAAACAAAACAAAACTCATCTTCTCTCTGAAGCATAAAGTACTGGGCTAAAAAGACACAGAAACAAAGTGTAACATGCATGCATAGTAACTGCTAACTATGGTCCCAAGACACAGTTCCAAACTGGCTTTCAGTTCCTTCTAGTTCACAACTTCTAACAAACCCATGAAGTTTAGTAATTTTTTTTTAAAAATGAACCTTGCTGAGCGTGGTGGCAAATGCCTTTAATCATAGCACCAGGGAGGCAGAGGCAGGCAGATCTAGCTAGACAAGTCCAGACTGGTCTATAAAGTGATTCCAGGACAGCCAGAGATACACAGAGAAACCCTGTCTTGAAAAAAACAACAACAACAAAAAGAATCTTTTGGGTCAGAAAAAAATGGAAAAATGGCATATTGAAAAACTGATTATAATTTATTTTCTTTTCCAACCCTTTGACTTCTAAAATGAAATCACCACAGTTTTACACTGAAAATTAATTCCTCATGCTCACTGACTAAATCTGAGCAGCTTAAAATGTATTGGCAAATGAAAGAGGAGTCCATTTCCCATAAGTGTGAACCAAAATGGGGGTAAGAATAAAAAAATGCAGAATTCTAAAATTAAGATCATTAATGCCACAATCAAGTACATTTGGTGACACAAACTCTTTCATCAAAATGATGTCATCAAAAGGCTGCTTCAGGCACACTTCAGAGTTTCTCTCCTGTACAGGGTTAACATGCTGAGTAGAGCCACCTGGGTACTAAGGGATGATGCTACCACAAATAACATCCTGAAGATGCAACAGGGAGTCAGTCCCAACCAATTTACATCTGAAAATCAGTGTACAACAAATCTCTCGCAATTATGTGCAATCGGAGAGCTTCAGCAACCTGACGAGCTTCACTCAAATAGAGTACAAAAGTCACCTGGCTGTTCCTGGAAGGCAGTCACAATGGCAATCAGCAGTGACACCTTCAGTACTAAGTCAGTGGAGACACTTGCTAACGAGCAAGCCGACTCCAAGTGCTGTCTCGTGCACAGCCCTGGGGAACAGGAGCATAAGCTCTGCTTCAGCCATGGTCTTATTGGGCAACTGAAGCAGGGTGCTTCAGAAAGTCACAAGCCCAGCCACAATCAAAAAGACAAACAGTTCATTGTAATCAGAGAGAAGACAAAAGGAAGCGCAGACACATCCTCATCTCGTCATGTCATATGAGCTCATCTAATTGGTGAATTAACTTGTACCTGCATTACTCTGTTCTAAGTCTAAAAGTACCAAATTCCATCTCCAATGCAAGTACTCTAAGGGTCTCTTCCCAACACATTCTAGAAACAGAGTGTGGGGATGCACCCAAATGTACTGTCAGCAACATCCGCTCAAGCTGAAGCTAGCACTTCCTGGGCCAACATCACTCAAACTGTTCCTCGTGCAAAGCTCAGGCACAGCAGCAGAACAACACCCAAAGCAGGCGCTGGGAGCACGACCAGGTCTCCTGCAAGCAGCATGTGCTGTTAGCTGCTCAGCAACCTCTCCAGCACTGGGAAACTTAAAAATAAACTATAAAAGGCTTCACAGTAGGCACTGTGAGAGTGTAAAAATAGCTACCAATATGAGCATCAAAAGCATGTTAAGTGAGATATATTTTGGTTCTTAAATAATAAAATCCATAATGTGTACTTCTCTTATACCCAGGGAGAAGCTGACCATTTGTAGACCTATCCCCTCAACTGTTAGGAACCCAAGATAAAACTGTGTCTGTCACACTTGCATAAAATCATCATGAGGAAAAAATTACCAACATACCTTACAGACGGAGTTTGTGAACATTTCTGTCAAAGGCTGTGACACTGCTAAGTGTGTATCTTCTGAACTGATCTTGAAAACTGTCTCCAAGCACTGAATTGCAACTTGAAATAAAATAAGGGCAGAGGGGATTAGCAACTTTAAAAGGGAACTTTCTGTTTTTCCTTATAGAAATGTAATCTACGGCAAATAAGTATTTATGGTCAAAGAACATAAAAAAAAAGTAATTGATCCAGCTGCATAAAGATTTCTGTTTATAGATAAGCTATTGGAGAAAGATAGTAGCCTCTTATTTCTCACTAAAAGTTAAGTGTTAATTAGAATATAATTTCTGCACATACACAGTGCATTATATTCTTTTTTGTTGGTTTTTTTGTTTTTTGCTTTTTTGTTTTTCGAGACAGGGTTTCTCTGTTTAACAGCCTGGCTGTCCTGGACTCACTTTGTAGGCCAGGCTGGCCTCGAACTCACAGAGATCCACCTGCCTCTGCCTCCCGAGTGCTGGGATTAAAGGCGTGCGCCACCACCACCCGGCATTATATTCTTATTGAAGGCTACTAGAAAGAAGAGAGATCATTAACATATTACATTCCAATACTAATAACCACCAGTGCATTAAATAAACTTAAAATATTATACATTTTATATGGGAAAGCAAGATTTTCAACTTGATGAAAATTAGTAAGAGAAACATAATAATTGGCCCAAAACAGGCACTAAATATTAATCCTGGCATAGTAACATGGAAATAGGTCTGTTGCAAAATAGTCATTCCTATATGCAAATTTACTACATGCCTACCTACTATGTGTAAAGCTCTGTTTCAAGGTATTAGAGGAGCAGCAATAGGCGTAACAGGAAAAACAAATCACTGTCCATACTGCAAAGCAAAATATGGAGCATGCTACATGATGACCGTTGCCCCATCTGTTTTTGGTGAAGGACAAAATAACTGGTTGGTACAGCAAGGGTACAAGGTACAGACTGAAGTAAAGACACGGAGGGAGATTATGTAAGAATCAAAGACTTAGCAGATCACAAGGCAAGCTTCAATTACATTTTTCAAGAGTGGTGCTCTGTGCAACTGGCAAATGGAGGGCTTTCAAGGATTTAGTGAAGGAAAATAACTGTCTGTGTTTAGAACTAAAAGACTGGCAGGAATGGTGAGAACAAGCTAGAGAGACAAGCAGGAAACCGGGTGGGCTCCCACTGAAATGATACACACAAATGAGGAGCCCAGAGCAGAGGGGTGAAGAGACATGTTTGTCCTCCTTGAGGACCCTTTGAGGGGAGAAAACTGGTTCTTGCCCTGATGGTGCTGCAGTTCAAAAAGTAACTAAGCATGTGGCCAAAATAACCACTGCCCTTCCAACACTACCAAATAGATTCAAGTACATTTTAAAAGACTTTTAAAAGATACTTCATGTAGTAATTGTGGTCTTCAGCAAAGTATCCCTGTCATAAAATAAATACCATTACTTTCAGCAGCCACAGAAAAATGTTCCTTAGAAAGGACCTGAATAAAGCACTAAGTTCTAATTGATAAGAAGCAACAGTATATTTTAGAAAGAAAATAATCTGTTTACCTATACTTCCTTCTTTTCCTTTCTATGTTTTGATATTTTGGTCTACTCAGTAGGTAGAATGACAAGAATGTGGCCTTCTCCTTTTCTATTTCTCCCAAGCAGATGAAGCTACATGGAAAATATAGGACTACAAGTAAATTTTCTCTCATTGACAATTACACTTACAATAATATAAACATATGCATATGTATTTATTTACTCTTGCCCCCTTCCTCCTGGATCAGACTGTCATTTTTTTTTACTTTGCAATGTAGTTTTGGGGGTTCTATTACTGGAAAGATCACTATATGTCTTATGGCCTGGCATTCACGAATCTCATGTGAGACCATCTCCTTGAGGATAGAGCTTATTATCAAGTAGTGGATGGTCAAAAAAAAAAAATGGGATCCATTGGTTTCTTTGTCTTCAGTCAAAATCATACTTCAATTCCCAAGGAAATGTAAAATGATCATCAGATGTAGAGTAGAGAGCATTTCTCTTGCCTATCACCTGCCTGCCAAAACCTAAACAGCAAAACCCAAACATAAATTCACAAACACAAAAATAGATCAAGAGAACAAAAACCAAGCCATGGAACCTCCCCGTTAAATGGACAAGATGGATTTACCTCACAAATGTACTGTGGGAAGGGGTGGATGTATTCTGCCCAGTAGATTTAGAAATCAAGATACCAACCAGCTAAGTGGAATTCAGTTCAACAGATACATATATGGAACACCTATCACGTGTCAGGCTCCTTTCTAGATACTTGCTATACCAGTGAATCAAACAGAGATGAACCTTAACCTCTTGGAGAAGGGGATGAGAAGAGGACTATAAATAATACACAAGGTCAATGAGGATGGGGAAGGCAAGAGCTGAGCAGGAAAGTAGACTTCAAATTCAACTTAGAGTTCAGGGCAGGCCCTCTTGAGAAAGAAATCTGGCAAAGACTTGGAGGAGTTGGAAGTGTTATCATTACAGTGGGTAGGGACGAGGCGAGGCTATTCCAGGCCAAGGAAACACCCAGAGCAAAAGCCTTTAGGTACAAGGATGAGGTACCTTCCCAGTAAGTAAGCTAATTTGGCTGAAACGAAATGAAAAAACAGTAGGTGGACAATATGTCCAAATTATATAGATCCTTTATACAATGACTAAGTAACATAAGGAGTCCTGGCAAGATTCTGCATAGAGAACAGAATCTGCCATAGCCAAAAGAGATGGATGAGTGTGGATAGTCCAAGGAGCCAGAATAGGTGAAGAAAGACCAGTTAGGGGTTATCATAACAGAACAAGTAATAAACAGTTTCAACTAGGGGGGATACCAGTGGCGGTGATAAAAGGTGGTAAGACTCAAAATATATTTTATGGTTTTGTTTGGCTGGCTGTTACAGTGCTGGGGACTTGTGCACACTAAAGGCCCATCAGACACGCACTCTATGATGAAACTACGTCCCCCAACCTCTGACTCAAGATGCATTTTGAAAGCACAGACTTTTGAGCCTGGTGTGGTGGTACACACCTTAAATTCTAGCACTCGTTTGAAGCCAACCTACTCAACATAGAGAGTTCCAGCCAGAGGTACACCATGAGACCTTGAGAAAGGAGAAAAGACAGACTGACTTTTGAAGGACAGACAACAAGATTCACTAACACTCGGTTGTAGAGTATGAGGAAAAACAAGACCCTAGAAGGAGGCCCAAGCTTTTGGCCTCAGCAAAGGAAACCCTGGAGCTGCTCTCTCTGAGATAGGGAAGTTGTGGATAGAACAGATTTTAAGTGGGAGGACTGCGAGTTCAATTTTGCAATGTTAATTTTGAGAAGCCTACTAGACATGCAAGTGGAGATATGTGGTAGGTAGTAGCTAGATATAGAAGTCTGGGTTTAGAAGAAAGGTCTGGACTGGGGGTACAGTTCTGAGAATGAACTATCACCATTTGAATTAAGGGAAGTTCAGGAAATAAGCTAAAAATTCTCACCAAACAAATGAGTGTAAATAATGACAAAAAAATAAATCAAGCAGTTGACCCTGAGCATTGAGGAAAAAGGGAATCAGAACTGGACAGAATGAGCAAGAAATGAGGCGGGAAGATGACCAAAGTATTATCTTCTCATTTTTTTCCTAGAAGATTATTATTTTTTTTTTATTTCTAAAGGATAAGAAAAATACATAAGAAGAGGATGAAGGGCCGGGTGGTGGTGCACATGTCTTTAATCACAGCACACCAGTGGCAGAGGCAGAAGCAGGAAAGTCTCTGAGTTCCAGGATAGCCTGGCCTACAGAGCGAGTTCCAGGACAGCCAGGGGTACACGGAGAAACACTGTCTCAAAAAAAAAAAAAAAAGAATGAGATGGAGGAAAAAACTAGAGAGTCAGACAAAGAGTAAGAACAAACCATTTAACCTAACACAGCAATCAGTAGTGCCCTCAATGAGAGTAAAATGAACAGAGATAAAGATTATAATTCTCAAAATTAAGAAATAGAAGAACTGGAAAAAGCAAGTATAGACAACTCTTTCAAATAGTTTGTTTTGTTACAAAGAGAGACCAAAAAACCAGTTAAGGAGGATTGGGTAGAATCATAAGAATATCCATTTTTAAATATTGTTTTTATTGTAATTTATGTGTATGTGTGTTTTGACTGTATGTATATATTTCTGTGTACCACACGTACACTTGGTGCCTTCAAAGGTCAGAAGAGAGCATTGGATCCCCTGGAGCTAGAGTTAAAGAGAGTTGTGAACCAGCATGTAGATGCTGGGAATTGAACTCTGGAAGAATAGGCTGTGCTCCAAAACACTGAGCCAACTCTCTAACCCACCCCACCCCCTGACCAATTATTTTCATTTATGAATGTGTGTGTGTGTGTGTAAATACCAATTGTGAATAGAGTGCATTCAGAGCCCCAAAGAAAACTTCAGATCTCCCTGAAGTTAGGGCTATCAGTGGGAGTGGACCACTCATCATGAGCCAGGTCTAGAAGAACGAACGGCAAGTGCTCTTAACCACTGAGCCACCTCTCCAGGCCTACTCATTTTTCTTTTCCTCTATTTTTTTTTTTAAATAAAAGATTAACTGACGATGCATTTATGTAGAATGAAAATGATACGGTGGAGTGAAAATGTGATGACGTAGGACAAATGGGGAGAGAAACTTCAGTGAAATCCTGGAGAGTGAGATAGGATGGGACACGTTCCAGGAGAGAGATTTCTCTGAGAAGGGAATATAGCTAGTTCACCTAAAATAATATCCAGGCAGCTAGGCAAAGCATGTGGGTACCAACAGTGAGAGAATGTAAAGAGTGTGGAAACTGGTAGATGTTGTTTTCTTATTATGTCATTTTTTTTATGGTGAAGAAAGCATCTAAGGCTGAAAAGGAAGTCTGGGGTTTCAGGAGATGAAAGAAAATATTAAAATGACCAAGAATGAATGAATGAATGAGGAACAAATACTCTAATCACTCATTAGCATTAAAGGTCTGCTCGAGGTTCACAGTCATGAATCAATACAGTCAGTCAGCAAAGTTGTATATTTTGCTCCATTAATCTACAGCTGAATGGATACAGACACGGAGTGGATAGAATTAAAATTAAATAAGCTTTGGTTTTTCAAGTCAGGAGAAATAATTCAGGAAAAGATCATAATGATCCACCACAGAGTTTAAGACAACTAAGAAAGAGGTAGGGAAAAAGTATGGGATCTGCAGATTTTGAGGGGTTGGTGAAAGACTTGTTGGGGTATGGATTCTGGAGAAAGTGGGCTAGAAAGACAGGCAGTAGAAGTCAGGAAGTAAAACATTTAAGACAGAGATTGATGGAGGAATGCAATTTGGGAATAATATAGTCCAGGAAAGTTTTTCTAAATCTCATCACCCTGACACTTTAGATTAGATAATTCCTTGTTATCAAGGCCTCTCAAGTGTGTAGCGCCATCTATGGCTTCTAAACATGAGAAGCCAGTAACACCAGCCTCCCCAAAGGTGATGGCACTCAAAACTGTCTTCAGACTTTGCCAAAGTACCCTGAGTTCAGAAACACTGACCCGGTGTATAAACAAGTGGTTGAGATCAAGGAGAAGAACCCAAGAGGCCAGTGGGAGAGAACCGCAAGAATCAAGCAGGAGTTCATCAGGATTGGAAAGAGTTAAGAAGGGAGTAGTGCTTGCAGGAATGACAGTATGCTTGAAACCACAACCATCAAAAGTGAAGAGGATGTCAGAGGGGACAACAATTAGGAATCTGGTAACAATGCCAAAGCTGATGAGACACCACTCTGCAACAGCGGCAAATCTAGTGCTAAAACTACAGAGCCTTTCCTAAGGCTTTTTAAATGTCTAGAAGGTGGGCAGACACCTCCACATGATTTCATGTTCAATTAAATTAGACTCACAGAGTCAAAAATAGGGGTCAGTCACAAACAACTGGCAGCATATCTGACTCCATATATAACAAACAGCTGAAGGCACATATTTTTGGCTGAATGCCACTCTAAAAATAGGACATAACATCTTGGTTTTTAAAATACTCTCGATTTTCTTTCTGCTTCATAAAAACATCATACTGCCTTGGATTAGAAAAGAAAATATCTTTTTATTATGTGATTGCCTTCCTCTGTTGCTACAGAGCAATTACAACTAAGACTTTCTTTTGCTAGCCAAACTACCTTTATCTTTTATACAGTCTGACCGTTAGGGAGGACAAAAAGTGCTTAATATTAAATGGCTAATTTGCAATGGACTCCCACTGTGCCTTCACCTGCTCCTCTCATGGCCACCTGGCCACCTGGAAAAAAACATCATCTCACCAGATGATTTAGAACAAATGCCCAACTCTGATGTGCACCTATTTAAAGCATGTCTACAAAGAAAGTATACAGAATTAACAGATGAGTCCGCTCTATAGAAGAAGCAGCTTGGAGATGGGAAATTCAAGCTGTACTGCTGTTTATTAAGCTCTCCCCAGTGGGCTGTCACTGTGTTAAGTCTTCAGGACACAAACAAGCTAGGCTTACTGAATTCTGATGAGTCTATCTATCTACATTGCTCTGTCTTCTTATGCCTCTACTGCACTTCAAATGTTACAGTGCAGAGAATGAACCACAACCATGGTGTCGAGGAAACACAATGGTGCTCCTCCAATCTGGCTCGGCTTTACAGATCACTGAATCCAAGATTTAAAGGTCACACTTTGCATTTGCTAGTGCTTGGTAATGTTATCATCATGTAGTTGTTTTTTGTTTTTTCTAACCAGGGTGCTATTGCAATGACTAAGGTGTTTTCACTTGTTCTTCTCAATGAGATCCCCTGCTATTAGAAAAAAAGAGGGAAAAAAACTTTAAAGTATGAACTGGGTTTTAAACCTCAACTTTGTTAACACAGTAACCGTTCTGTTGCTTAAGTAATTTGATCTCATTTCCTCATCTGTTCAGTGGGAATAATGTTAACTTAGTTCCTATGAAGAAAAGTTTCCCTAGAATATGAATGACATACTTCTGACAATAATGTTTCAGTAAATAAACAATAGCCCTTATTTTTTTTTATTAGTTAAAACAAGCCCCCAGAAAATGGAAATAATACATCTAGGTAAGCCTATTAACAAATATTCTGATTTTGTTATTTAAAAAATCATAAACTTGGGATTGTAGCTATTTTAATCTTTCTTTATACTTACAACATGAGCACAAAGAACAGGTGCCTACCTTCCAAACTTTCTTGTTCATCAGAAGTATATGTATCCATCTTACTTTGTTCCCGCAAGAAACGAATAACTGCATAAACTAGGGGCTTGACAGATGACATTTTAGAAGCTTAAATAACTCCTTGATTAAAAAAGAAGAAATATCAAGAGTCATATACTATGCTAAAAGCAATAAAAAAACAAAAAATATTCATTACCTTGGTCTTTTCTCTCTTTAAAGTGTTAAGAAAGCACAAGTTGCCGGGCGGTGGTGGCGCACGCCTTTAATCCCAGCACTTGGGAGGCAGAGGCAGGCGGATCTTTGTGAGTTCGAGGTCAGCCTGGTCTACAAAGTGAGTCCAGGACAGCCAACAATACACAGAGAAACTCTGTCTCGAAAAACCAAAAAAAAAAAAAAAAAAGAAAGCACAAGTTGTTACAGTAATGTATTCCACATGTCATTCAAACCCAGACCTATTAAACTCTGTTAATATTTGCATCAGTAAAAAGACATGTTTTCAAGATGTACAGCAAAGCTCAGACCTCCCTAAATGTTAGCAATATATATGGCACAGATACAAGAAAGTATAGGAGCGCAGACATATGGAGAATCACCTTGGAAGGCCTCACTTCTAAGCTGAGGGAGATTATGTACTGCTGACTCAGAAGGTGAGCCACAATGAGCATCTTCCTTTATTCCAAGAGGGTTTTTTTTATGTATTAATAATTTACACTCCACTACTTTTGTAGGTTGAGAGTTACTTGCTGACGACAAGGCTCTGTGGAAAGGTTGTTCACCCGTTGAGTGTCATTGTTAATAAACGGCGTTTCTATTTAATCAACACACGGGTCAGAAATCACGGGTCTAAACCGTCGTCGGATACTACAAACCAACCTGCCCTGCCTGCGGTAGCTGTGCTCTCTTGGACAAGCTGGAAGAGCTCCTGACCGCGTTCATTCACATGGAATACTATGCATCCAAACAGTGGCTCAGGGCCAGGCGGCATTAATGGCTTATTTCCACTAAATGGTATCAGCAATCTGCTCCCCGGGATCCCTAATTCACAGCCAGGGTGTGGTACCCGCCGCTAGGATGTTTATTAGCTTTGTACTTTCTTTAAAGGCGAGCCCAGGCTGTAGGCCAGAGAGGTTATTTACTCGTACTGACTAAGGCCCCAGGGCACAAGGGGGAAACGGAACGGGGGCAGGGGGAAGCTGTCCAACCTCCTCCAAGCTTCCCCTCCTACATCTCCAATCACATCCACCTCCCACCCCACGGCTCCCTCCCCACTATACCCCGGCTTTGCCTCAGCCCAGACTATGTTTGCAAGGGGTGCGCGGTGCAGGCCTCCATCTGGGGCTACGGGAGACGCACCCTTTCCTCCAGATGGAAGCCCCCTTACCAGGCAAGAGAACACGAGACGACGGCTGCGGACCTGGAGGCGTCGGGAAGCGGGTCTGCCTGCCCCCGCGGTCCTCGGGGCTTGAGAGTTGCTCAGGAGAGCAGAGCTGGCCGTGTCCCCCAAACTTCCCCGGCTCCCACGCCTCCGCCGCCCCTTCAGCCCACCCGGTGGCTCGCTAGGCTCTCGGATGCTGGGTCTTGCTGGATCCGCCCCTGGGCGGAGCAGGACACGGAGTACGTGGGGGCGGGACAGAGCGAGAGGCGGAGCGAGGGACTGAGGGAGGGGCCCGGGGCGGGGCGGGGAAAGGGGCGGGGCCGGGCGCAGGCGTGGGGCTGCAGCACGTGGGAGGGCGCTGGCAGAGCCTTGCGCCGCGTTCTCCAGCTCTGGTCTCCACGGCTTAGGCCTGTTCCCCGCTCCCGGGCCAGCGGAGGCCTCCCGCACCCACAGGCCGGAGGACCACGCCCCCGCTGCTGCCGGCCTCCTGGCGTGCCCATGATCACCTTGTGCCTTTCGGCTGTGCGAGGCCTCCACAGGTACTCCAGTGGGCGAGTTAACCTTGACCGTGGGCAGGGTGGGGTCGCCTGTCCGCGAATGCCGAGGGGCCTGGTGCAGCCCTACTGCTCCCCTGTGTTGCTCCTGGGACTGCCCTTTCCCTCTGCCTGCTTGATGGGCTCCTTAGGGACACCTGGCGCAGGAACCTGGGGCCACCTTTCCCTTCCCGCTTCCCTCAAGATGCCATCCTTTCCCCTTTGTTTGGGATCGCTTCAGGCGCAGTCTGAGAATGGTGGTTGACAGACCCAAACCAAAATAAATAACAAAAGATAGACCGACGTTCCCTTCAGAACTGCAGATCTGATACGGAAAGTGCGGCAGCTGTGGACTCGGGAATAAAGCATTTTCATATGGACCTCATGCTTAGCGTTCCAGGCGTTTAATATACACACGCCGCGGACCGCCTTGGTTTTAATATTATTTCCGCCCTTGCTTTATAACTTCATTTTTATTTTCCTCCTTCCCATAAAACATTCGGCCTCTTACCCTGACAAACTGACTTGGCCCGGAACTGTTGCTTGGACACGGTTTGGGGCAGCCTGGGCTGCTGCTTTGAATTCCTCACTAGTGCCCTAACCACACCCCTCTGCGACAGACCAGTAGCGGAAGGGTGAGAGAATTAAATTCTTTGCACAGATATGCCGGTTTTCGGAAACAATGCCACCACCACCCCCATTGCCAAATCTGCCTTACACTGAAATTTCAAGTGAGTTCAACAGGGGGGGAAAAAAACTTTGTGGTTTTTGTAGCTGTGCACAAAACTACTTTGAAACGTCAGCATTTCTGCTTTTCCTAGTTTTCTATTGTGCTTCACCACTCATCCGCGTAGATCTTTGTGTTCCTTAGTCTTTGTGGTTATTGTGCACTTAGAGGACAATAGTGATTCTGAAGCGTTCACGTGATGACTGTGACCATTATTTGGGCTGGATTTGATGTTGTTTTTCTGGTCTCCAGGCTGGAAGTGGTAAACCCGTCAATGAAATTGTACCTAGAAACGAAGATTTTCACTTAATAGAAAAAAAGCAAGATGAGAGAATAAATTTCCATTATAAGGCAGCTAGCTCTCTTCTCTAACTTTTTAATATCGAGACCCTTTTACCTTTAAAAAAAATGGGGCCAAATGGCTGAAGATTGATGCTGTAATGTATGGAGAGAAAATGGGAACTGTCCAGGCAGCCACTGGTATGTCATTTTTTAGTTTTGGAAGCTGCAGGCCCTGCACTTCCTATATAATCAGATATATTTATCCCTCTCAGGTCTCTGAGGTGGTTGAAGAATAGATACCTAGAGTCTCATAGTTAAATTTTGAGTTGTTTAGGAATCAAGAGGGTGTTCTGGATCTAAGATATTTTTAAAATTATGAGGCAAGTTAGTATGAAAGCTGAGTTAGATATAGAACTTTAAACTCATGGAGATGGTTAGATAGTAGAATGTTAAAGTCAGGTGCCAAATACATATGGACTGGACATTGGAAATGTATGCTAAGCCATATAACTATTATAATCGTGGCCTATTTATTTCTGTTGTTTTGTATTGTATTTATAGTTATAAGAAAAAGAACCATTATTTGGACTGAAAGGGAGAGCTGTTGGGGGGAAAAATAAATACCTTAAACTAAAAAAAAAAAAAAAAAAGAAGGGAAGAGGATGGTGGGGCTGAGGGGGAGGAGGGTGGAGGGGGGAGTAGGGAGGGGATTGTGATTGAGATGTAACTTGAAGAAATAAAAAATAAATTATTAAAAAAAATCGCTGAAAAACTAGGAATATTAATTTCGGGTTTTTTTTATTATATCTGCCCATAGTTAACCATACAAAATTAAAAGCTGAGACATTCTTAAGTGATCAGTATGTTTAGCAAATAGTAATAAATATGTTATGTGCATATTTTTCCAATTATTTTGTCATGTGGACGTTGGGGTGATTTAATACAAAATGGCTTTATTTCTACATACACCTCTATATTTAATGTCTCTCCATTTTATTTTGATTTAAGAAGGAAAATTTTACCTAACTTTCATATATAGTTTGTAGAAGGAGAATATTTTAATAGCTCTCTAATAGAATATTTAATAGCTCTCTAAGGTAACCATGGACAGTCTTTGATATCACACCCAAGATGGTGGTGTTTAAAGGGTGAGCTACAGAGTGGAATTGGGAGTGCTACATTAAAGTCCACTTGGTGAGTCTTACATTTTAAATGGAGTGTGCTCTGCATAACTTTGTGGCACCAGTCATTTGGAGATTAGTGGCTGTGTTGTGTAGTTCTTCTGATGGATCATACTATCAGATGTCACATTCCTCAGTGTTATCATCCGTTTTTATTAGAAGTCTTCATATGTTCACTATGGTGGGTAGTATTCTCCAAAATTCTAGTTTTCATTTGAAACCTGTATTTTATTAGTGACATATAGTCTCATATTTTTCCTTGCAGAGTCAGACTCACTTTGTTACTTTTTTTTTTTTTTTGAGACAGGGTTTGCTCTATAAAGCCCATGCTGGCCTTGAATTCATGATTCTCCTGGTTTAACCGCTACCCCCACACACACAGATGCTGAGATACTAGCATGAGCCACCTCACACACCTATAGTATTCTGCCTAATATTTAAGTCAAAGTAACTTGGAGTTTTTGTTTGTTTTTGCTGGAATTGAACCCAGAGACTATCACTGGCTGGGCAAGCAGAACAATTCTGATTTGTTTGTCATTAAAATAGCATTATATTCAGGCATAGCTATACATTACTGTAATCAGAGCATTGAAGGCTGGGACAATGGGATCACGACTTGAAGGCCAGCCCAGAGTACATCACAAGACCCAGTCTCAAAACTTTTTAATTAATGTAAAAAAAAAATAATAAAGAGTATTCCATGAAAAGAATCCGAGGAAAAAAAGATATTTTGACTCACAGCTCATTCACTTTCACAAATTCCTTGATTTGGCCAGACAGTTCCTCCAAAACACCGTTGTGCTGGGTGTGTGCCTGGACATGTATGTGTACACACTGAAGGACTGAGACTTAATAAACTAAACTTAGTACCTCAGCAAGAGCATCCTGCAGTGAAGCTAAGATTCTTTTTAGCATCAGTGTGCGGCCTTGAATTGTCTATCAGTGGTAGTGATGGTTTCGAGTGCAAAGATGGCAACAGTTTTTTATCTACCATCGCTTTTCATCATCACTGCAAAGGTCTGTGAGGCATAATCAGTAAAGTTGCCTTGGTCGTGGTGTGTCTTCATAGCATAGAATAGTCACTCAGACAGCCATCACATACAGAAGTAGCCCTTAACTTTGGGCTTAGGTGACATAATATAGAATCTGTTAAGTTTCAAACTCTGTACCCTCCCAAAAGTTGATACTGAACAACATGGGAGGCTCTATTGCTTTTTTTTTTTTTTCCTGTTTACTCTGGCACTTGGGCATATCTGGGGCTAGGTTTTTATTTGACAGAGGTAGGTTTTCCTGTTGGCATAGCAGCTATTGTTGTTCCCAAAACAGCTTGGCAGGTAGGATAGTTGATGGGCATATCAGTTCTATCTGTGGAACTTAACAGACCAGGAACCTGAAGGGTAAATTGTTGCTATTAAGTGAGCACTTAACCACTGCGCTATGTCCACCAAACTACATCTCTTGTCCTTGATATGTATATATTTGTTATTATTGTTTTGAGACTAGGTCTCACTATGTAACTCAGTCTGATCTCGAATTTGCTCAGAATGGCCCGAAACTTAGCATTTAGCAGCCTACTGTCTCTTCCTCTGCTCTAGTGCTTGGATTACATTTATACTGCCGTGCCAAAAACAAGTCTTTCTTTTTCAAACCTTTATTTTCTTAGTGTAAGGTCTTAGAAATAAAATTTGTAAACCAAAGGACATACATATCTTTCAGGACTTTGTTCCTTATCTTATTCTTTTCTAAAAAATTACAAGCTGTGGAAATGGCTCAGAAGATAAAACTTCTAGGCTCTTCCTATAGGTTCTTCCTATAGGGGTGTGTGTTTGTGTGTCTGTGTGCGCAGGTAGATCTCCAGATCTCCATGGCCAGCCAGTGTGGCAGAATATTTGATTATATTGTGAACCCGAGAGTTTGTGAATTGGAAAATCTGTTTCTAATTATGGGATGGTTCAGCCTTTAATCATAGAGCTTTCTGTTTACTGTAAACAAATAGTTATGGTATGGCTCACTTCTAAGCACCCACCTTTAATCTAAGAACTTTCTGTTTATGGTACACAAGTACTTATGGTGTGGCTCAGCCCTAGCACACACCTTTAATCCAAGAGCTGTCTGTACACACGATTAAATAAAGTTAACCCTAGGTCAAGAAGCAGATCAAGAAACCAGCTAACAGGGATTAAACAGAAAGGAGGGACACTGAGCTCAGGGGTATTTCAGACATCGACATCATGAAGAAGGAGTTGCAACTAGTTCTTCTTCCTTTGGGTTTGCTTCTTCAGAGTTCTTCTTTGAGTTCCTCTTCCTTCCGAGTTTCTCCTTCTAGGCCTCTTCCTATAGGTTCTTCTGAGCTTTTTAGCTATGGGCTTTTTCCTCTAGAGTTTTCAGCTAAATAGGAAAATCAGCTGAGTGATTTCTCTGCCTTTCTGAACTAGCAAGTTTTCAACCCAGCACCTGCCTCTTGAGTCTTCATTGGTAAAATTGAATGACTGGGATATTTTGGGTTTGTTTGTTTTTTTAAACAAGTCAGTCTAGCTGAATTGTTGAGCTTCAGGTTCACTGAGAGACCCTATCTCAAACACTAGGGTCAAGAGCAATAGAAAATGTGCTCTCCAGTATTGGCCTCTGGCCTCCACAGGCATACTAGTACACACAAACACCTTTATAGACCACACAGAAAGAAAAATCCAAGTTATAACAATCCATCAGAATATAAAAATGTGGCTTCTCAACACTTTTGCCAACACCTCAACATTTAAGTATTTTTTTTATCCTTACGCAATTCGGTAAATGGAAACTTCTCTTACTATAATTTGTATTTCCTTATATCTCTTTGGTGATTTATTAGGTGAATATAATTTCTTGACAAGTTCAGGACTGTAGTAGAGAAACATAAAAAGTAATTTGTTTTCTGGTGTAAGAAGTTAATCATATGAAACAATCATAGAAAGTCAAAGTACAGTTATAATAAATTCAGTAGGTTTTTAACATGTCTGATCAAAATAAAATAAAATTGAGATTGCATCTCTACGTCCAACACATAGTAGCCTGTACAATCTTAGAACAGTGGTGCCAGGAAGAAAATTTGCCCAATAAAGAAAGAAATTGAAGGCACGAATATCAAAAATCTAAATTAAGATTATTTATCCAAAACATAGATTTTAAAAAAGATACAAATGGGGATATTTGTTGTGATATCTTTTCACCGATATCCTTGGTCAAAAAAATCCTGTTTCTTTTTCAAACTCAAATATAATTTTCTGGGCCAGGTGTGGTGATGCACACCTTTAATCCCAGCACTCGGGACTCAAGAGGCAGGCCAGCCTGGTCTACAGAGAGAGTTCCAGGACAGTGACAGCTATGCAGAGAAACCCTATCTCAAAAAAAAAAAAAAAATCATCATCATCATCATCATCATCATCTTTTGGTTCAGAAAAAGCACAGAACTTCTGTGAGAAGAAACACCTATATTAAAGATGTGAGGAGCCAAGGAAACGAACGTGTATCACATGTGGGTTTATGTGCCAAGTGTGTGTCGCAAAGGGCATGTCTAGACTTTGGGAGTCTGGATCCAGCATGCCTGAGTCTGTATGCTGGCTCTGTCACTGGCCAACACTGTAACCTTAAGCTAAAATACTTATCTGTGACTATTTTCTCACCAGTAAATTGACAGCTAATCAGATGGTGTGTTCTGTCACCAAAACTTGGGGTGTATTAGTTTTGTAATCTCCTTTGTCTGAGGACACAGCAGTGAACAGAGCAGCAGAACTTTTACATTAGGTAAATTTACCTTATATAGTGAGAAAAAGAAAGAGAATATGTAGCATATTAGATAGAAAAACCATGTTTTGCTATATTATGAGCAGAAAAGGGGGATATTCAGAATTGATGGGAGTGAAATTGCAGATAATGGGCAGGTAAGACCCAGACAGAAGGTGACATTTGAGCAGTGATCCAAGAGAAACGGGTGATTGGGCTGCGGAACTACTTGGGGCTGAGCGTTCTAAGCAGCAGGAAACGAAAAGGCTGAAGCAGTGATAAAGACTGGAGTGCTTGAGTCAGTGAAGGAGCCGGTTGTGACTAGGTTGGAGTCAATATCAGGGGATAAGCAGGAGATAAGACAAGGAAAAATATATTCATGTTTAAGATGCAGGGATGTTAAATAGAAGGGGCTTTGAAAATTACCTGGCTAGGCCCGTTCCTATTGCCACAGTAGTGCTTTGTAATTAACTTTTTACAGGGACAGTAAATGTCCATTATTGTGAATCAGTCTCTGCACTGGCTCAGCAGTTCTTCAGGTCTTGTTTGCACACCTCCCATCAGCCATGGGTGATGAGTAGGCAACTCTACTCATTCTCACACATGGAGGCAGGATAACTGTGGCTGGGGGTTAAGATACTGGAGGCATCTGCCTCTTAGTGGTGTGGTCCTCACCCAGCAGGGCTCCGTGAGAGAGCTGACATATGCAAGGCTCGTGGTAATGGGGCAGTGGAGCATTGTCAACTCAACCCCATTCTGTTATCAAAAGCAAGTCTCAAAGCCAGAGCAGACTCAAGAAGGGACTCTATCTCTTAATTGGAAAGGCAGCAAACTCACATTGTGGACGGAATGAATGTCTCTAGAGTGGAAAAACTTGAGTCCACCGCCAGTGTTTTATTGCTGTGAAGAGATACCATGACCAAGGCAATTCTTATAAAGGAAAGCATTTAGTTGGGGCTTGTGGTGGGGTTAGTGAAGTTAGTATAGCATTTAGCAGCGTAAGGATCTTTTATTAGCAGAAGCTTGGCTTCTCAGATAAAAGATGGGCAGAACCAATTACGTCCAGATGTGATTACCATTGAAGGGCATGCCTTGAAAGCCTTCCAAGAGCAGATGACATCATTGATCATGGGACCAAAGGACACACTGTTGTGGAGGCGTGCCTTGGAAAGCCCACCAGGGACTATGGTAGTGAAATGTCGGAATTCACAGCCGAGATCATTATGACACAAGGGATTTAAATCGGAAGCCCACAAGGCCTCACCCTGGCCCTCCTCCTCATCTTCCTCTACCAACACATGCTGAGAAACCTCACCGCACTGCAACACATCACCGTTTTGCGCTGCCCTGCCAGGAGTCCATACTAGTGGAGAAAGTAAAGGCAGACCCTTCCCAGGGCATCAGAATGGCCAGAATGCCAGAGCCCTTGGATCCACAGAGCATCAGAATGGATGAGCATGCAATTTGGAGCTTTCAATCTTGTAAATAATTGGTATTATTTACAATCCTAATCCCTAGGACTGCAGAAGCAATTCTTGGCTGATTAAAAGGCCACCCGCATTGATAGTTGAAACAGATTAAATTTATAAACTGGTCTTAAGATCTGATGATAAGACTCACTGACTGTAAGATTGAAAGACTTTTTGGAAACCAGACACCCGTACAGATCCACACCAAGAGAATTAACCTGAGAGAATATCCTTTTAAGAGACGTCAGTTAGTGTTAAGTGTTTGTTTTTTTATAAATATTAGAGTATTTTAGGTATTAAGATATTCTTAGTTAAATTATAGGTTTAGAATTAGGGTTTGGGTTTTAGGATTTAGGAACTGTATAGATAATTGTTAAGTATTAATAAATATATAAATATAAATAAAAATTTACTGTTACAGGGTCTGGCTTACAGTTTCAGAGGTTTAGTCATCATAGTGGGGAGCATGGTGGCATGCAGGCAGACAGGGTGGTGGAGACATTGCTGAGAGTATACATCCAGATATGCAGGCAGCAGGAAAGAGCAGACACTGGGCCTGGCTTGAGCTTTTGAGACCCCAAAACGTATCCCTACTGACACACTTCCTTCAACAAGGCCACTCCTACTCCAACAAGGCCAGCACTCCTAATCCTTTGAAATACTGCCACTTTCTGGTGACCTGAGCCTGTAGAGGCCATTCTTATTCAAACCACCACAACTGCATTGTCACATAACAAAATTTCAGTGAACATTATTTATTATTTTTATGTCTGTGAGTTGATGGTTCTTTATTTTAGAAGCTTTTGAATTGGGATTGTCAAGACCTGGTAAATACTTCAGTATTTTTTTTAACTTTGAAATTGATTATCACTGCCTTTTCCATTTTTGCTTTTACTCTACAAAAATAAGTCTTCAAATAAGTTACAGTTTCTCTAATACCTTTGTTATTATTTTTGTGTCTGTGTATTGTATATGCCATATAGGCTTGTGTACTCACGGAGGACAAAAGAGAACATCAGATTTCTAGAGCTAGAGATCACTGGTCTTGCAGAGGACCCGAGTTCAGTTCTCAGCACCCACATCTGACAGCTCACAATCCATTAATCCACCACCTTAAACAACTCGATATAGAGACTTTTGCAGGGTAGTACTTATAAAATGGAAACACTTGGCACCTATGTATATTTACTACTGAGTCTTAGCACGTTTCCATCTTTGTTATTTGTACATTATACCTGTTCATTTGTGTATCAGGCAGGTTTCTCTAGAGGAACAGAGGATGTTTACATAAAGGGGCTTATTAGAGTGGCTTGCAGGCTCTGGTCCAGCTCGTCCAACAGTGGCTCTCCATACAGAAAGACCAAGAATCCAGTAGTTTTTCAGTCCATGAGAATAGATGTCCCAGCTGCTCTTCAAAATATACCAAAATTCAAAGAAGTAGACTCTGAAAGCAGTGAAGGAAGGCCTCAGCATCAGGAGAGACAAACTTGCCAATGAGAGTGAAGAAGAGCGGACAAAAAAGCAAAAGGTACTTTCCTTCACATCCTTCTTGTGGTATAGGCTGCCACGAGAAGGTGTGGCCCAAATTTAGGGTAGACTTTCCTACCTCAAACAATCCGATCAAGAAAAGTCCTCCCAGGTGTGCCCAGCTGCTTGGGTTTTTAGTCAGTTCCAGATGTGGTCAAATTGACAACCAAGAATAGCCATCCCAATATCCTTTACTGGTTTGCCCAATGAGCTTTCATTTATTTCCTTCCTTTCCACCTTCCTTTCATTCAGTAAGATCGCACGCACTCTGTGTATTACAGGCATGTGCCACCATGCCCAGCTTTCATGTACTATTTTTTTTATATTCAATGTTATCTCTGTTTATATATTCAATATATATTGTATATAATCTATAAATTCTACTTGTCACTTTTTTACAGTATTCAAAAGATCTATTTATAGCATGTTTGATTGTATGTGTCACCGAACTAAATTCTGGGGGAAAACTTCAGACAAAGGAGAAACCATCTCTGCCCTCACTTTACTCACAGGAGTCCAAGTAAATAGACCTGTAAGATAGATTATGAGAGATTTTGTTAGTCTCATCTTAGCTTGCACTTCTTGAGGTAAATTTACCTGACCACTAATAAATTCAGTCCTCCTGAATCCTGTAAGGACTTCCATAGCCCAAGCATTATTTATAATAGTTGATAGTTCCTGAGAATAGGAACTCAGCTTTTTGTTGTTCCCTTAGAGATGTCTAACATTCAGCATGGTATTATTACATAGTAGATGTTGAATAAATGTTCTTATTGAATGGATGAGTGAAAAGATACCATCAGTAATAGTAACTGAAGATTCAGTATTCCCTACTAATATCTAAAGAGTAGATTTGGCAAATATTATTGACAATTTAGATATAAGTGAGTATAACTGAATAGGAAGTAGATATTTTATTTATTTATTTGAGACAGGGCTTCTCAGACAGACTGGTCTTGAACTCAGAGATCTACCTGCCTCTATCTCCAGAGTTAAAGAATTAAAGGCAGATGACATTACTGCTGAGGAAGTAGATGAATTGTTTGAAATGACTGCTTCTGAATTTCTTTAAGCAAAATGCCTGTTGCTAAGGGAATTTACTATGTGTAAATGTTAATTAGACAATAAAAAGCTAGTTGCATACTTGTAAACAGAGAGTGGAGTGATGTGCAGTAGTCAGTTGGTGGTTATGCTCAAGCACCACAGAGAGGAATCCTGGGTATATACTAGGGTGTGCACAAGGCAGAGATGAAGCAAGAAGTGGGAACTTTGACATATTCTGTAGTCATCATTGAAGGCCTTCCAAGTCACTTATAGACCCACTTGAGAGCTTTGTAAAGCACTAAGTAGTCTAATTAATGATTCTCCAGAAGCAGAACTCTTCTATCTACGTTGGTTTGGATGTGAAAGAAATGGGAGCCTGTGAAATACTGGGTCAGGAGTGATCAAGCTGAGAAGGAGCAGAAGGCAAGTCTCTCTTGGATGGGCCTGAGGTCAGCTAATGCCAGGGGAGCCAGACTCTCCAGACATTTAAGACTCAAGAGGTACTTAAGATTGAGGACACACACGTCCCTCAACAGGGCATGTTCCTGAGAGAGGCAGATTCTAGTTGATCAGGTTGAGACGTAATGACCTGCAGTTTCACCTATGTGGTGGGAAAAGTACCCAGGCCAAGGACGCCCGGTGAAAGGTCACATGTGGAACACATCTTGTACCTGCTGTATTAAATCCAGCTCTTTGAGGAAAAAGAGCTGTACCCTAACAGCATGGACCTAGCTGAAAAGAAGTGAAGACATGAAAATCAGAGTTGGAATAGCAAAAGGACCCAGCACAAGTCAGAAAGGTTTGTAACTGCTCATCAGAAATACTTTTTAACCAACACTAAAATGCTGGAAATTTCAGAGGTGGAGGATGGTGGAACATGGCTGGTTGCGACCTGTGTGTGCACTCCAGGTCTTCATTCTCCTTCTCATAAACCTTGACTTGGTGTGGCTAACTGGGCAAGGAACTATGCACTCAGATCCTGTTTGGTAACACTTAGATTGGCATTATTACTTGCTGAATTTGATTCTTCCTTCTCAAACATACCTACTCTCAAACTGCACTTGTGTTTACTGACCTAAAATTATGCAGTAAAATGGATGAAACAATAGCCAGGTGTGTTGGCACATACCTGTAATCCCAGAATTCAGAGAGCTGAAGTAGAAAGACTGCCACATTGGAGGCTAGCCTGGGGCTACATAGCAAGAGCCTGTCTTGAAGAATAAATAAATAAATGTACAAAGGTAAAAGGAGTGACTATTAAAGACAACAACATTTGAAAGAATGTTGGGTCAGTCTGGTATTTTGCTATAGACTTTGGCAATTACAGTAAAGGACAACATAACTATATGAATTATTGGGGACTAGAGAGATGGCACAGTGGTTAAGAGCCTTTGCTGCTCTTCCAGCAGACTGGAGTTCTGTTCCCAGCACCTATATTAGGTAGTTCACAACTGCCTGTAAGTTTATCTTCAGAGAATCTGATATCTTCTTCTGGCTTCTGAGGGCATCTACATACAAGTGGCATACATAAAACATAAATTAAGAATGAACCAAATATTTTAATAAATAGAATTATTGAAAGCATTTTTTTCTAAACACTGTTTCAGAGAACGATGTGTCATCCAGACCCATAATGTAGCTGAAATTGATCAATGCCATGAATAACAACCTAAGGAATACTATGTAATAAATGTGCAAGTAGACTTCATAGGGCTAATTTTTTTGTTTTTTGTCTTCGAGACAGGGTTTCTCTGTGTATCCCTGGCTGTCTTGGACTCACTTTGTAGACCAGGCTAGCCTGTAACTCACAGAGATCCACCTGCCTCTGCTCTCAGTGCTGGGATTAAAGGCATGCACCACCACACCCAGCAATAACAGACAGCTGTGAACTGTTGTGTGGGTGCTGGGATTTGAACCCGGGTCCTTTGGAAGAGCAGCCAGTGCTTTTAACAGCTGAGCCATCTCTCCAGCCCCACATAGGGCTAATTCTTAACTTTGTTTTCATTTTGCTTGCTAAAAGGCAAAAGAAACTCAACATAGTAAGGCTGAAAATCACTTACTTAAATAATTAGAATATAAATGTGAAGATGATAAATCCCTTAGAGGGTAGTAGAGAAATTGATACTGCAATTCAAGAGAGAAGGGTCACTTCCAAAATAGAAATAGGAATAAGGACATGATTTATGTGTTGCAGCTGGACTTTGAAGGACATGGGGTTTGGACGTGTGAAGACCGGTGTTTCCTAATCCCTTGTTTATCAGAACTTAAAAATAGCAGAGGGCCAGAAGGCAAAGGCTGCCCAGAACTAAGGAAAATCAGCTGAGAAAGAGGATGTGCTGTGCTGCAGACCCTGTCATCCATGGAGGCTCACACTCATGCCATCTCACTAAGCTAACACACAGTGGATATCAAATGCCTCCTACAGTCTCTGTAAAGACTGGAGGAGTTAATGTGTGCAAAAAGAAACCCATGGTGCTTGATACCCAGCATTGTAATTTATCGCTTCCTCCCTTCCATTCAAGGCAGAAAAGGAATACTAAGGTCCTGGATAATTAAATACCCGCATGTGATACTGAAAGGAGCTCGGTGGTAGAGCACATGCTTAGGATGGGCAAGGCTAAGTCAAGGCTCCATACTACACCTTGAAAAGAAGCTACACAGCTATAACAGTGAGGGCAAGGGTATAGAAGACGTACTGATGAGAAATCTTAAGAGGAAAAATGAAGGCTCAGAGTTCTAGATCTCTACTCATTAGAGACCAGTCTGATAAAGATTGTGAATAGTGCTAATTGTGAAGTCTTGTTTTCCTGTTAAATATGCTACCTAGTAAGAGCAGGATAACACATGAACAGCACCCAGGAAAATCTCTTAATACCCTGTGCAGTTTGCAATTGGCAGATGGATGTGGCTGCCAAGAATGAGGAGGGAGTCAGTGAGCAGATGACACCAAGTTTGGCCTGCCAGTCACCAAGTGGAACAGTTCCCAGCCTGAGCTGGTTGGTCTCCATGTGGTAACACACTGACTTCCAGAGCAATTAAGTTCATAGCTGTCCTCTGTGTGGGCGCTCTTCTCAGGCTCCCTTTCCTGTGAGCTGCACCTGGAGTGACAGATTTTCTCAGGCTCCTGTTCTGACTGTGCTGTGTGCCTCTGGCTGACTTCTTTCCTTTAGCCTATGTACACACCACATCCCTCTGCAACCCTCCTTCAATCCGGCTACCACTCAAGTCTCCCTCTACTTGGCCTGAGTCCTCCGTTGCTGTACACATGTGGTTTGATGTAGAATGGTCCCCATGTGTTCCTTTGTCTGGAATAGTTCCCCAGCTGAGGTACTATTTTAGAAAGTTGTGGAATCGTTAGGAGGTAGACCCTTGCTACAAGAAGCACTAAGAGGATGGACATTGGCTTTTATAGCCTGACCCTGCTTCCTGAGCACTCTCGGCTTGCTGACTCGATACAGCATGACCAGCCCTCATGTTCCTGCTTCCGCATCTGCCTGGTCATGACAGGCTACCCTCCTTCACTCTGTAAGCCCCAAATAGCCCTTCTTCCTTGAACGTTACTTCTCATCAAGCACTTAGTCACAGCAGAAGTAACTAATCCACATCCTATTCCTCGTAGGTAACATAATCCTTTCAGAGAATTGTGCATCTCCAGATGCCAGTACTTCTCTGTCCTACTCCTCAGGTTCCTGTCTCCAGTTACACATTACCACACTCAGGCCAACAAGATGAAAGTGCTTGCCACTAAGCTTGGTCTGAATTCAGTCTCTAGAACCCACAGTAGAAAGAAAACGCCGACATCCATATGCCTGCATTCACACACACACACACACACACACACACACACACACACACACACACAATAATACATAAGAAAATGTTAAAGCCACCACATTTGCACACCCAGTCTCTCATAGGCACTTGCGTATAAAATAACCACATCTGAAACTTACTAGTAGTTATGCCCTAAAGCTCCTCTCTCTTGCCAGCTCACCCAGCATTTCGAACTTTATGTAGTCCTGTTGCTTCGTAGACATCACTTGACTATTTCTCGAATTTATTATTTTCTTCCAATATTGCTCCTTTTAATTCTTGTTGTTTATCTAGATTGCTGTAATCTACTGGGGCGGGGTGGGGGGGGGAGGGAGGGTGTCTCTTTTGCCCTTCAAAATCAGCCACCAGAGTGCCTACTGAGAGTGCAGTTCTTTACCAGGCCCTCACTAAAAGTTTTCTGCCTGTGTGCTTGCTTGTTGGAAACAGCCATCACTCTGAAGCCCAGGCCTGAAACTCACTGGATGGCCCAGGCTCTCTAGTCTCCTAAGTGCTGAGAGTACAGGCTGAGCTGCCTTGCCCGTACAAGAAGCTTATGCTCTCTAGCATGACATTCCAAGGCCCCCCATGGGGGCTAGAGAGCCTGTGCTCATCATTTCCCCTGAGTTCCAGATGCCCATATTTCATTTGGACATTGCTGTCACCACCAACCAAATACATTGGAAATTAATGCACGTAGGGCTCCTTCCAACCCTACTCCCAGCCCCCTGAATCCTGTGCTTTCATACTCAATGCCACCATCCCCTTTTAGAGACAGAAAGAAAGCCCCTTTCTGTCTCTGTTTTAGCCTCCTTCTGAATTTCAGCTTGGTGACGGGCACCATGACATAACCGTGAAAAACAGAAACCTCTCCATCTCTGATGCTGTCCGCCTCACACCCTCACAGCACCATGCCATGGGGTGCTGCTGTAGGCGGTAGGATCAGACTAGGCTCCCGGTTCCACGGTTCCGATGTGCTGTTGAGAGATGTTCTGGTTGAAAGGGGCAGCTTAGTAAATGGCTGAAGTTGAGGCTCTGGGGTGATATTGCCTCACACACAGACATGCCACTCACCTAGCTGTGTGTCTTGGCTAACTGATGATTAGCTCAGCGTTGTCCACCTCGGATTCTTCATCTGCAGAGTGAAAAGTGATTGGGACAATGAAAAGAAACGCATAGCATGAGCACCCAGGAAGTAAATCACTCTGGCCTCATTTAAGTAGGCGCTTTCCTTTGTTCTCAGTGCATCTTCCAAATCTAAAAGAGCTGTGTTGGGTAATTAGTCATCTTTCATCTTTGTTAGGAAGGTTCTTTTTATAGGCTACTTTTTATCTTTTACTGGCCAGGAAACTCTCTTCCCTGCTTAAAGAAAAGGTGTTTAAAGTATAGGCCAACTAAATCTAAAATCACTAAGGTCAGTTTGCTTAGGTTTTACATGTACTATAGAAATGGAAGGTATCATGGCTACCTTCATTTCCCACACTGACTGTTGATCATGTATTCATGTAAACGAGGATGGTGGTTTCTGGGGTTCACTGTGCCAGACCAGCCCTCTGATTGTGACCCTGTCTGTCTGCCTAAAAAAAAACACATGAGATCGAAGAGAAGTAACAGGTGCTGAAGATGTGTCAGGTGACCACTGTGGCAGTAATGGCACCTTAGAGAGAGTAGTGGGACTGCAAAGGTGATGATATGGCATACCGGCTAAGATAATGCTGAATTGCGAGCGCTCTGGGGCCACCTGTTAACTCTGTGCCCCCAGTGATGGTAACAGCAAGTTCTGTGTTGGTGTTGCTGGGAGGATGCAGTCAGTTTATATATGGTTCTTATAGTGCCTGCTACATGAACATTTGATGTCACTGTCCCTATTAGCAACAGGAGCTGGTCATGTGGAAGCCACAAGAGAAGCTGGTAACTAAAAGAAACAGCCTGCTGCCTCTCTGATTGCCACACTTACAAGCTTAAAATAAGTCACCATGTCTATACTACTTAAGTCTTCCTAACAGTCTGTTTTCAATATGCTCTGCAGTCTCCCTGCAGTAAAAGGGAATGATCCAGTCTGGGCTGAGAGTTACTTGAGATCTAACATTTCTGGCCAGCACCCTTTAGCAAAGAATTTGAACTAGCTGGTTGCTGAGCTCTTCTCACTGTGAGCTGTGGATCTTCACTTGGTGGTCGCTTCCATTTTTTTCTCACAGTGTTAATAGTTTACTTATTGGGGATTTCCCCTCTCATTCCGTTGAGCATCTTGTCAGTTTGAGTATGTTAATTTAGAGTTCATACATTCTTCTGACCACTGAAGTTTAGAATAGTAACTAGAGCTAGGAACATGAATAATTATTAAATATGTTTTAGATGACATTTTGCATGTTGAGGATGGTATGTCTGTGGACTAAATACATTTAAATGTATTAAATCATTTTATTGGGTGAATATGATTCAAGTACATTGTATGCAGGTATGAAATGCTCAACCAATAAAAATTTCAGAAAAACATAGAAAGGAAAACTTCTGTGCATAATTTTTCAATCACAAATTATGTAATAAACCTCTCCATCGTGCTTCAAGACTACTGGCTCCTGACCCATCTTTTTTATATACCACTTCCTCCCCCAATTTTTTGGTTTTGGTTTTGTTTTTTTGCTGTTTATTTATTACTTCAATTTACATCTCCATCACAGTACCCTCCCTCCACCCCTCCAGGACCCAAACTCTCACTCTCCCACCTATCCTACTCCTCTGGTGTGGGGTCCTCCACATCTCAGCCCCCTTCAGTTCAGCAGCCATATGAGGGCTAAGACTTTCCTCTTGCACTGGGGGCCTACATGGCAGCACCACTGGGCCAGAGTGTCCCACTAACAGGTAACAAAGTCTTTGTTCCTGTTCCTTTCAGTCTGTTGGTTGTAGTATAGATATCCTGATCTATATGGCTAAAATCCAGTTATAAGTGAATAGATACCATGTGCATCTTTCTGAGTCTGGGTTAGCTCACTCAGGATGAGCTTTTCTAGTTCCATCCATTTGGCAGTAAATTGCATGATTTTCTTGTTTCTAATGGCTGAGTAGTATTCCTTTGTGTAAATAAATGTACCTCCCCCAGTTTTTTAAAGCATATCCACCACTATTTTATTTTCAACATAACTATTTCAGTCTGTAGAACTAAGAAAGAAAATAGTTTTTCAGAACCACATAACCACAACGCCATCGTCACATGTTAAAAACAAACACTTATTAGCGATTGACTCTATATTGGAAAGCATCACCATTCAACATTCAAGTGTGCATGCATAGAAGACACATTAAAAGACCATCCAAGAGTAAGCAATGCATGGGAAGAGGAGGATTCGTCTCCCGAGTAATGACTAAGGATTTCAGTTCTGAAAAGTGTACCCCAGATGCCAATTAAATGTGCCAGCAGCAATTCATTCATGCGGAATGGCTTTTCTGAGGTAGGCTCTGTGTCTCTGTGGCCAGGCCTTGCCTGATAAATTATTAAGGACATTTTACTAGAAAAGAAGTGCATGCCTTGCTGCTCTGTGGTCTAGGCCACCTTGACTTGGGCCCTAACGAACTTAAGCACAGACATCTTTCCATGTTTGTTTATATTAAATGTCTAAAACCTGTGATTAGACTGTATCATACACAAAATAAGAGAAAATCAGGCTATTATCTTGTTACTTGTTTCTTAGAACCTGAGGTCTTTTTCTGCTTAATTTATTATAATTTTGGAATATAAAAGTTCCCTTTTTAAAAAACAACTGTCATATTTTCTTGCATCTCATAGTCTTTTATATGACCATATGGAGTTTCTAACATTCTCATAGTTTTCAGAAAAGATAATTTCAAAGAATCTCTTCACTTATTTACAATGAGTTTGGAAACAAACTTTTCTATTACATTACAAATCCAAACTAATACTAATTTTAAACTATCACCTATTTAAAAAAATAAAAATAAACTTTTAAAAGAAGGGATTGAAATCCACCATTGTTCATCCCCATGGGAACATTTGAGTAATGATTTCTACTCACAAGCCCTTCCAAAAGAGAAGACGCACACACTGACATGGGTGGGGGGGGCTCTGTTTTCACGGATTTTCACTATGGAAGACCAAGGAAGGAATGGAGTTGGGGGAAGACCAAGACTGACTAGGGGTGTAGCTCCTACTATTAAAGTTGCAGCATTCATTCTAGTCAGAGAATGTGAACGTTCTCAATGTGAACGTTCTCTTGCGAGAACAACAGAATTTGCACAATGCCAAAAAATAACGTGGATGGGCATCAGGTCGCATACCTGTAACCAAGCACTGTGAGGTAGGAGGGTCTCACCCAGGCTATATACATCCAGATCTTGTCTCCCTGTCACTAACAAACAAATATAAACATGTGACAGTGCTTTTAGGTTCATCAGGCAATGGGGGCTTCTTAGAATAAATGCCAGAATTAGTGGTGTATTTGTTTTGTGAGTGGTTGTTTGCTTTGTTACCTTGGCAGGGAAGGTTGAAACTCAACATTCTATTGTTTTGTTTCTAGTGCTGCCAGCAGTTTTTTACCCAGTACACAAACAGTTCCTCTTCTGTGCCAGCAGGTGGAAGCAGGAGCCGGGGAATGGCAATGCCCTGCCTGCATGTGCCCTACTCCTCCTGGAGTGGCTTCGCTGTGCCTGGATGTATCCCACTGTTCTGTAATCCCTTTCCTCCCGACAGTGTCTTGATGGAGTCTGCCACTCCATTCCTGGTCTCCAGCAGTTTTCTGTGGCTCCATCACTTGTCTGAGTGACTGGTGACTTAGGTCTGAGCTTAGGAGCCATTCTTCGATGACACACGTAGGTTTCCATCTCTTGTCTGTATCAGCTGACCCTTCATTGCAAAGTACATGCTGTATGTAGAGTACTTTCTTCTACATTTGCCAAGAAATACAGAAACAATTCCGACACAACCACACTCCCAGGAAGCTTACGTTGTAGTAGAATTAGAAGGAAAACATATTCCTTCCCTGAGCTGGGTAGTAACACCAGTCAGCCCTGCTGGTGTATCTCCAGCAGAGCAGGTCTGGCCTAGGTGCTGGTAACCACACTTGGTATTCCATACTGTACCACATATTACATATGGGCCTTCAATTTAATGTGAGGGTTTTTTTTTTTTCAAAAGAAGAAAAAAGAAAGAAAAAGAAAAATCTTAAAAAAAAACGTATCCTTTATTTTGTATTTTTTTCACTACCAAATATAAAGGTCAAATAACTAACCATTCTAAACCATCATGGAATTTTCTTCTAGAAAAAGCCAATGTGAGTAATATTTCCTGACTTAGAAGGTCCTCTACTAATGCTTTTCAGAATGAAACCATAATGCCGTAGATCAATTCTGTTAGCTGTTTATCGACGGCAAATGACAATAAAATTACTCTTTTATACTAGTGTTGTAACAGAGGAGAACCAAGTTCTGGGAGTCTGTCTGTAGAGTAAGACAGACAAATTTCAAATTCTTACAAGCTTTAGTAGCTACCACATTTTAGTACTTGAAAAAAAATTACTGATTTATTTTATGTGTGCTTTTGTGTACCTGAGTGTATGTATGTGTACCACATGCACTGAGATCAGGAGAGGAATTGGAACCCCTGTAACTGGGGTTACAATTGTGAGCCACCATGTGGGTGCTGGGGACTGGACCTGGGTCCTCTGGAAGAGCAGTAGGTGTTCTTAACCACAGAGCCATCTCTCCAGCTCCAACTTTTAGTAAGACCCAGGCTGTCCATCATCACAATCCACTGTAAATCCAAAATGTCCAATGAAAAGATTTTCATCCCTATCATTAGCTTCTGGAATAGTGATCTCTTAGAGGCCTCTGCTGAGTCTTTCTATATGAAATACAAACTGTCTGTCTCCTTTGGTACTTTGAGGAAGAGTTGCTACATCCTGGCAGTGCACTCTTTCAGGTGATTTATTGATTACTAAGAACACTGATGGGAGCTCTGGGAAAGAATTGAGGCTGGAGTTGGTACACCCTTAGGAAATGGATGGCTGAAAACTGCTCAAGCCAACACAGCCTGTTTTTCAGGGCTGGATGGAAGCTAAAGTGGGACACGCCTCCTCAGTCCTAGCAGCCATCCCTTGGGCATGGTAGAGATAACACATCAGACAAGCAGTGTATGTCTCTACCCTTTAGCTCACTATCCTCTCCCTCTTTAAAAGTAGGGAAATGCCCTGGGCCATAGTCACAATGTGAGTAGAGCAGAGTCAAAATGAGGTTCCGCACTTGCTGTGTGACCTGAGCAGATTACTTCACTTTTCTGTCCTGCAAAATAGAGTTGGTAATGCCTGTTGGGGATTTTGGCTTGTTGGGGGAATTAAATAAGAAAATGCTTGTAATCCTGTAGCATAGTGTTTGTCTCTGTTTTAACAAATACTGAAGTTGGTGCATACCAGTTGTCTGTATGGCCAGTTTCCAACTCAGATGCCTAGGTAGAGCAGCAGACTGAGGGGGAAATTCTTGAGGTCAGTTGCCTGAGGTGTGTGTGGGCGTGCAGCTCAGGCTTGAGATCGAGGTGCAAGCTATAATATACTATAAGGTGGTTGCAGGTGGTTGCCAAGGCCCTGAGAGGGGAAGGAACAAAATGAAGAGACAGCGGGTTCAACATCAGGATGAGTGAAGGAAGAGATACCATGAAAGGGACAGAGAAGTGTTTGAGGCATTGGAGAAATGGGCCAGGACTGTGTAGATCGGGGGTGCAGCGCCCACCCAGCACACACAGGCCCCTGGTTCAATCCCCAGTACTGCAAAGGCATTACACATCGACAACAGCTATGTTTACAGAGGAAAGTGAAAGGAGGAATCTGGAAAGAACCAGAAAAGACACTTGCCAGGGCACTTCTAGTGGGAAAGCAAGGAGACAGTGATAGAGAAGGGACTGTGAGTGGGAGATGTGTAGGGTGCAAAGGCAGAACCACATGAATTGACTTTTTTTCTGTAAACACTGGAAAAAAGGTAAAAGTGGGTATATTTGTCGTGCTTAATAACTTTCCCTATTAACTCAGAAACAAAACAAAAATGGTCTCTCTGCATGTTAATTCTCAGAGTAAAACAAATAGCTATTTTAATGAAACATTAAATGCCCAGTGCATTTAATTCTAGATCTAGAACATTCTGTTTATTAAACACTTCAGTCCTAAACTGAATAAAAAGACCCTTAAGTGAACAAGCAAATTCACTGTTGGAACAGTGGCGACTAGGTGCCGACCTTTGGTGAGGGCTGTAACTTACCACACGGAGGCTGGCGGGGTGGGGGCGTGGGCAGCACTCCTGCACTGGACTCCCGAGGGCAGCAGTCCTCACTCTCCACAGCCCAGCTGGCGTGCTTACCCTGCAGCTGTCACCTCAAGGCTGCACTGTATCGCCATGACCCAGGCAGTCAGAGCTCTGTGTAGAGCTCTCCGGAACCACGTTCTCAGATGGAACTAATAGGCTTGTAAATAATAGAAGAAAAGTATTAAACAAATAAGCTTAAGCAACATTTTAAATTCTTTTATTTGCATGTATATGTCTATCAGTGTGAGTATGTGCCATGTGAGTATGGGTGGCATCTGAGGCCAGAAGAGGTCATCCAGTCCCCTGGGGTTGGAGTTACCAAGAAATGAACTTGGGTCCTATGAAAGTGCAGGAATCACTCTTAACCCCCTGATCCAGCCCCAGCGGTCTGCCATGATGGTTGGTTTGGTTTTGGTTTGTGTAAACATCCGACAGTTAAACAATATGTGAGTACCACAAAACGGTGACAGATTCAGGGTCTGCCAATGTCACTGAGCCCAGGTCTCTTTTTCAGGTGTGCTGGAGGCACAAGTAGGAATGCAAGTGTTCACTGGCAAGGCAAGTCCCCTGTTGGTACCACAAGCCGAGGCGTTGAGGGAGCACAGAGAACTCCTGCATTGAGGAGATATTCCAGGAAACTCTTCTAGAAAAGAGGAAGTCTGAACTGAGATCTTTCAAGTGAGAGAAGAAGGTGATGCGGTTCCTCAGATGAGGAGTGGTCATCCAAGGAGGGGCGAGTGCTGAAAGGCCTGGAGAGGACACAAAAGCTGGACAGATGTAAAAGTCAATCCTTATGTCTACACCACAGACAGCAGGATGGGGGTCAATGTCCTTATGTCTGCACCACAGACAGCAGGATGGATCAGTGTCCTTATGTCTACACCACAGACAGCAGGATGGGGGTCAGTGCTGAGAAAGCCAGTGAGATGTGCAGTGCAGGCAGCTCCAGAAAGGCCCTGTGTGTTAAGGTGGGCACCTGGCTCATGACCCCGAAGTCCCCGAGGAAAGATGCCACTGAAAGGGGGTGCTATGGCTAGATTTGCATTTTAGGATGCTCACTTGGAGGCAGTCTGGAGAGTCAATCTGAAGACACTCAGAAAGACTCTGCCCCTGGCTATGCCTCAGTGAGCACATAGTAAGGACTCCCATTGGTATGAAGAGTAAGGGGATGGGGGGAGGACAGGGAAAAGCAAATGTCAGTTTACCTTAGAGCATCCTAACTTGAGGTGGTCATTAATATCCCAGTGGAGCTAAACAGTGGGCAGAAATCCCAGTCTAGAACTCAGGGGAGGTATTCCGAGACAGTCATATGGAAGCTGGTAACCCTGGGTGGCATGTGTGGATGAGGACGAATGCACAATGAAAGCAAAGCAAGGTGACCGAGAGCCAAGTCCCAAGAAACTGTTAAGGAATCCCAGAGAGGGCGCCAGGACGATAAAATGCCAGCAGATGGCAGAGATTAGGAAGAAACAGCCAGACACACACTAGAACGTGAAGCAGATATCACTGAAGCCAGGGGAGGGAATAGCTCAAGACAAGGGTGAAGGGAGAATGAGGAATAAGGGAGCGGTGTCTGGGGGGCCCCAGGCTTAGGGGAGATGGGCTTTTGCTTTATGTGAATGATCACTGAGTATATGAATGTGTATGAAGAGCCAGTACAGAGGAACTACAAGATGAATCCATAGCGTGAACTGGGTAAGGCCAGAGCCCAGAGCAAGAAACATGCTTTAGACAAGAGGGGAACTGTTAAGCTTGTGAGACGTGAAGACCAAAGAATGAAACAGGTGTAACTATACCGATATTGGTCCACGAGGGCAAATGGAGCAAGGGTGATGGACAGGAAGTTTGGAAGTCCCATGAGTACAAACAGAAATGATGACACTCAGGGATCAGCTTTGGGAAGGCAGATCAATTTTATTGGGGTGAATGATGCTTATATAGAACTTTGGGGAAGAGTAGGAGTATCCAGGGCAGGCAAAGGTCATTGGCTGAAGGCTAAAGTTCTAAGATACCTCTTTAGCATGGGGAGGCATTCCAGAAATCTCAGATGCTTACTAAATGGGTTTCTTATCTGGAGAAGGGGAGTTGGACTTGAAATTTTCCTAAGGGCTGTGTGACAGTCCTCAGGTAGAGGGTGTGGGGTCTGAGAACCCCACGGTAGAGAAGAGGAAACCTCACTAAAGAAGGGAATCCAACATTCTGCACCTAGTTCAGAGGCTTTCCAGTAATGTCAGACTTCAACCTTAGCAGCAGTATATCCTGACAGAGCGACCATAGCTCTGGGTGGTCACCTGATTGTAAGAACAGAGAAGGTAGCTGGTTAACGTGGAGCAGAGTTTTTAAGGTGGATTGCAAAAGGAATAGAAGCTGAAGTTTTAATGAAAGATAATTGAATGGGTAGATGAGGTTACTGTTAATGTTCCTGTAACCAACACGAGAGGACTTGCAGAAGCTCACCCACCGACCAGCTCTTATACTGGAGGTCCTACATGTACAGAGGACCCCACATGTATGTATGTACTCCAGCTACTGTTTCCTCCTAATTGCCACCCTTAGTCCAGGATGTGTATACACTGATGGTGCTGTTCATTTCCAGGAACATGGGCAAAGCAGCTATTTGAACAAGAGAATCTGAGGTCCTAGATCCCTGGACCATAGCTGTGTGAGGTGGTGGCATCTCTAAGGAAACTCTTCCCATTCAACCTCTTAATCTGAGTGCAGGTCTGGGAAGGCCAAAGTGGGACCCTGGAAGCACAACAAACAGCCAGGCCCAAGGCTGACATGTCGGTGAAGCCCCGTAGTCTGAGAAAGTACAGGAGTGGAGAGAGTGGAGGTGTAAAGAAATGGCCAGCGGAGGGAGCATCACAGCAGAGGTGGGAGCTGGAAAGATAGGCAGCTGTGGTTAAAAGCAGACTGCCCTTCTCATCTCTGAGGAGTGTCTTCAAGTGCTGCTGCTCGTGAGTGTTCTTAGAGGGACGCAGATCATGAAGCTGCAACTGAGGGAGCTCGTGGATCATCCACATCCCTGAAAGCCTCCCCAGCATTGCTGCAAAGTAAGACAAGGAAGCCAAGAGCGTGTACTGCTCTTCCAGAGGACTTAAGATGAGTTCCCAGCACCCACATGGTGGTTCACAGCTCCAGTTCCAAGGATCCAATGCCACCTTCTGGTTTGTGCAGGTAATGCACACGTGGTTTACCAGCATACAGGCTGGCATAAAATAAAGATAATAAAGTCTTTCTCAGAATAAATCTTTTAAAGGGGAGGTGGAGTCCATAGTCTAGTCTTAGATAGTTGTGAGCAAAGGACAAAGGTCCAGGTGATGACAGCAACAACAAAGCTAGTGAGTGACATAGCAGGAAAGCAGCAGCCTTGGGGGATTTGGATGAGTGCAGTGATGATTGGGAAACCCCATTAAAGATCTAAAAAAAGTATACCTTGTCAAAGACTGGTTGCATAAGGAACTTGAGAAAATGGGTCACCTCATTGGTGGATGGAACAACCCAAACTTCAGGAATCCAGGTGTGTGTGTTATCTCTCTGTCACTATGACAGAATTCCTGAGGCATACAGAGTCAAAGGAAGAAAGTTCTGTTTTGGTCATGTATTTACAAGTTTCAGTCCCTGGGTGCTTGGTCCTGTCACTTTGGCCTCACACAGCACAAGTACATCAGAGTTGCTGTGTGAGGCAGAGGAGTACTGTTTACCTCAGGCAGGCTGGGAAGCAGAGAGTCAAGGGGCCAAAGTCCCAAATTCCTCTCTAAGGGCACTCTCCCTGAACTAATCACTTCCTGTGCCCAACAAGGCAGTTTAAGAAGGAAGGATTTATTTTGCCTCACTGTTGAATAGTGCAGTTCACTGGAAGGGAAGTCAGCAGCAGGAGCAGCAGGAACTGCACTCAGGAAGCAGAGTGGTCAGTGCTAGCACTCAGCTCGCTCTCTCCTTTATATGCAGTCTGGGACGCCAGCCCATAGCACGCTGCCCCCACTTTTAGGGTGGGTCTCACCACAGTTAGCCTAGTCTAAATAATCTCTCAGACATGCCTTGAGTGATTCTAGAACCTGTCAACCTGACAATATTAATATCATATCACATTTACTTACACTGGGACTCATTTCCTAAAGGTTTCCCAAATCCCCAGTAGATTACAAACTAAGCCTTTCATTTGGGGAAATATTTAAGACCTGTCCAATGGTCTGGCAAGTTGGCACAGGTCTGAATCCCATTTGGGGATCATAAGGGTCTTTGGAAGGCTAAGACAGGAAGATCATGAATCTTATGCCAGCCTGGGCAACATAGCAAGTTCCAGGCTGGCCTGGACTATATAGAGAGACCCTTTCTCAAGAAACGGAACAACAGTTAATCCAAACCATAGCAGCAAGTTTCTATTAGGACAAAGTCGAAAATGTAGTGCTCTGTGCTATGGTTAGGGTAAAAGGAAGTTTGAGTATTGGAGAGAGGTTCACCAGCTAGGATGCAAAACACTGGGGTTGGGGACAGAACATATGGCATGGAGGGGCATTCACAAGTAGAAGGAGGTGAGGTGGCTCAGCACAAAGGAGCTTGCCACCAAGCCTCATGACCGGAATTTGCTTGCCAAGACCCAAATGATGGAAGGAATGAACCAACCTCTACAAGTTGCCCTCTGACCTCCATCGGTACAGTGTGGTGTGTTATGGTTCTGTGTTCTGCTTCCTCTCTCAGGGTGTCCAGGCACTGCTGCACACCAGGCTGGGAAGATGAAGTGGAGTCCAGAACGGGTGGATCTGTAGGGTCCTGGTCTGTCTTGGAGTCCCAGGGGAAGAAAACCTTCTCTAAAGATTCTTACTGTTACAACTCTTAGACAATATCCAGTTAAACAGCTCATGTGTTTATTCTGGGGCGAACAAGGACTATGTGAACCTTGGGGAGTGGAAAGGGATTTCCAGGGTGGGTTTACCTTATTGGTTAGGGCTTAAGGTATTATGGTTACCTCATTTGCACAGAGAGGCATTCCAGGGGCTAGACTACCTTGTTGCTGGGGAGGGGGGGGGGGTGAGGGGGTTGCAGGACTATATGCCCCAGGGCATGCAGGCACAGAACAGGGAAGGATCGATCCTTACTCCTGCTGGTCTCAAGATTGAGATTTTGGGGTTTTGGGCATGTCTCTGACCTCACTCTAGCTCCATGCCTGTTTCAGAGCCTACATACTCCTCAGAGTGTGTCAGAGTGTGTGTGTGTGTGTGTGTGTGTGTGTGTGTGTGTTTTCTCTCTCTCGGTAAGCTCAGTTAATAAATTATATTAACTCTCATTTTAAAACGTTTGAGTATAACCACTCACACACAAGCCCACCCTCAAATACACATACAAATAAGTATTAAAAATCTTCAAACAAAAGTTTAAATGTCAGGTATAATGGTGCACACCTTTAATCCTAGCAGGCAAGAGGCAAAGGCAAGTGGATCTTTGTGAGTTCCAAGCTAGCCTGTTCTACATAACCAGTTCCAGACCGCCCTGTTTCAAAAAAAAGTTTTTTTTTGTTTTTTTTTTTAAGAGGACTAGAGAGATGGCTCAGAGGCTAACAACATGTACTGTTCTTACAGAGGACCTGAATTTAATCCTTGCACCCATCAGGCAGCTCCCAAGTCACCTGTAACTACAGCTCCAGGGTATCCAGCCCCCTCTTCTGCCTTCTTTAGGCAGTGTAGGGGTATGCATGTCTGTGTGTGTGTCTCTCTGTCTGCAGGAGCTCACGCGCACACAGCTAATTTTTTTCAATTAAATATTTATTGCAAATAATCTCACAGGAAAAATAAAGCGTGTAAAACACTGTAACTCCCACCTCCGTACACTATAGGTTTTCCCGTCCCTTCCCAGAGAGTTGCTGGTTTGTATTACCTAGTTTTTATACTTCCTGAAAGAGGGAATTTTGTTTGCCTGATATTTCTGTTCTGATCATGTTGTCAGTGCCTTTCCCTGCTGCTCCCAGGAGGGACACAAGTCTTTCTTTGCACTGCATTCTCCAAAACAATGTTGTTCATTTTTATTTCTCGGTACTGTAAGGATTGGGTGGAGATTTTAACACTACCTGCCACCTAGAGTGGCATTTGATTCTGCAAATGAGTTCTCCCTTCTGTCCTACCCTGCCCTTTTTCCTCCTAGAGAAGATAAACCAGGACCTGGTTTACAGCTGGATAGCACAGTGTACCCTTGGGATAGCACAAGCTGCCAGGTGTACCACACACCTGTGGGCAGCATTTCAGGGCTGAGGCCATCTAGACTGAGCTATCCGGGGGACATGCCTGCAGGAGCAAATGCTGTCAGCATTGTCCTGTGTGGTATCCACTCGCTACAAGTGGATGCTAACATTTAAAATGTACTTGGTCCAGCCAAGACACTAACCTGTTCCTTTTATTTTATGCTGCATTTAGATAGCAGTATGTGACTCCTGTGGTTAATAGCAGGGGTATAGTGGAAGGTGCTTCCAGGTGGCTGCAGGCTTCGTGGAGGAAGTGGGTTGAGTAAGAACAGGTGAGCCTTGGGAGGTGCAGGGCTGGGCTCTGCCTGGAACTAGAGAAATCAAAGGTAAAGGAGCCCAGGACCTGTAATTTCATCAACTCAAGAAGCTGAGGCAAGAAAGCTGCAAGTTTAAAGTTAGCCTGGGCTACAGTGAGAACCTGTCTTTAAAGAATTAAAATAAAATTTAAAGAGTCTTATGTTGTAGAAAATGCCTAGGCTTGAGGTATGGACCAATGAACTGTAAAGAAAGATAATCTAGTCAGAGCAGTGGGTGAAAAAGACAACTCTGTAAAGAATAGAATCAGGATTAGAGGGGAATTTTTCTGACAAAACAGCCAGACCCGAAATAAATACGATAAATATGAACAGCTATTCCAGAGTGTGCAGGGAGTTGGCTGAATGCACACCTTAGCCCAACTCTACAGAGAAACATTTGGCCAAAACTACAAATATTTTCCAAGTATTTCATAGAGTGGGATCCATTTTCAGGAAGTGTACATACTTCATAATTCAATCCAGGAACAGGTTAGGGAAATGTATATCATAGGGATGTGGCTATTGTAGCATTTTACATGGGTTTTCCATATAGCTCTGGCTCCAGTAAAAATATTTTCTTGTATAAATGTTTTCATTGTGATGGTGAAGGGAGATGATGATGTTGTGTTTCTTGGTTTTATCAGTCTCGGCTCATTTCACATGCATAACAAGCACTGTGAGGTGGGGATTTGTCAGGGGGAAAATGTAAAGTGGTGAGTTGAGAAAAAGCGGAGCGTGGTTTATACTACAGTACAGTAACTGAGCAGATTGACAGTACAGTGTCTACAATGAATGTCTCAGATGACAGGTGGCAGAAGCTAAGTCTTGGGGAAATATGGTAGTTAGAGAAGCCCTGGCAGGAGGAAGAGATGGGCCTTCAACATGCTTCATAGGTCGATGAATCCAGTGGTTCAGAACATTTCTAAAGTACATTCCATGGAATGCTTTCCGATTATACTCAGAACTGTGGTGTGCTCGTGTGTCCTTGAAAAACTGCAAACTGGTGGTCCCTGTTTAGTCTATTCATCTCCTTCCTCTGCCTGAGTACTTCCTTAGTTTTATGGACACAGGATCACACACACACACATACCTTCCTGTCAATCACCTGAGGTACTCTGTTATTTCCTGCTTTCACACAATATTTTAAAGTTCCATGAATAAGAGGAGAAAATGGAAAGGGACGGAAGTGATAAAGACCCTGGAATTCTGCAGAAGAAATAAAATCGTTTTAAGTTAGACTGTAAGTGTAAATTATAAACTATAGTTATTAATACTTATTAATAACACCTACCACCCCACCAACCCTAGGAACTTTAGGATAACAGTCCTCAAGCTCAGGTCCTTGAGGGAAACTGGTCAGCACTGTCTGCAGGAACACTCAATAGCAGTCACTCAGTAGTCATCTGGCTCTGGCATTGTGGCCTTGCCAGGGTCTCCTCTGTTCATCTGGGCCTTGCCACACCCTAATAGGACAGGGGCCACACTCCTGCCTGTTTTCAAGGTCTTTTCACAGTCTTTCCATTCAATGAAGCCTCAGAGTGCTCACTCACTCACTCATTCGGCGGGCCCATGGAAGGACGTAGCCTAAGGCTGCTCTGCTCCCGCTGCCTTGGCACCAGCAGGCCCAGGCTTTCCTCTGAGGTCAGGTTCTCACAAACTTTCTCTGAGCAGATCCTATGCCACACCTCTTGTGCCAGCCCAAGGTTACTTGTGGTAGGTGCAGCCTTCTATAGCCTTTTCTTAGCCTAGGCCTCCTGTCTCCTTGGCTGGTCTCAGTTTACTTGTCAATGCACCTGACTGCCCAATTCTTACTGCCTCAGAGCTGGTGCGACCTGGGGACTGGTTAGTCATCTCTGTTTTAAGTCCAGCCTTTTCTGTCAGCACACCTACGACCGACCTCAGTGCCAGCAGTTGGCATTTTTCTGCTTTGTACCTCCGTCTCTAGCACCCTTGTTGGGCTCTGCCACCACACCCGTTGGTAAGGTGATGCTCTGGTGATCCCTGGCAGGTCTCAAGGTTTCTCATGGTTTTTGTCCATACTCTTTTGCAGGGCGTGGTTTTCCGGAGCCTCGGCTTTCCAACTGGGCTTCACCCAACTTCCACATTATCTTTCTAGCATCTTTCAAAGTGTGGCAGTTCCAGCAGCTGAGCAGTGTAGAGGAGCAATGCCAAGCCAAAAGTCCTTTCCAATTTCCTTTCCTTCTTATGCCCAGGACCACATGCACTGCCAGGTGCCAGGCTGATTCAATAGAAATTCAACCTTCACCACATTAGACAATAAGGTTTCTGGTTTGTCTAGATTGTGGTTTTCAAATAACTACACTTAGTAACTCCCATAGAGCAATACAGGCTCATGCTGTGCTTCCTGCTTTCAACAAAAGCAGCAAAATGACAGCTTTTTCTTAGGGACAAAGCTCAAAAGTCCTCATTAGATTCAAAAGAACAAACAGCCTCCACAGTGGTACAAAGTATGCTGTTTCCCACCTAGGAGCATCTACCAAAGGCTGCAAAGGTGCTGAAGGGCAGAGGAAATCAGTATACTGGCAGCTAAAACATTGAAAGAGTTTGAAAATGTAACATGAGGAAAGAAGATCAATATCCAAGTGAAGGCAGGAGAGAAGCAGAGATGATTCAAAGAGATAATAAATACTCAGTTGGTCAAATGTTTTAAGTATTAGGAAACTACCCATCTCCGTTGCCTTCTTCTGGTAACAATTTATAATTATAAATCCTGAAAGATATTAAGATAAAATGCAAGGTAAGGGGCTGGAGAGATAGCTCAGCAGTTAAGAGCACTGGCTGCTCTTCCAGAAGATCTGGGTTCAATTTCCAACCACCATATGGCAGCTCACAACTGTCTGTACCTCCAATTCCAGGGGATCCAACACCCTCACACACACAAACTAAATAAATTATTTAAAAATACTAATACTAAATAAATTATTTTTTAAAACCAAGATAAGAAAAGAAATATCTGGCCAACAAGGTGGTTCAGTAGGAAAAAGCACTAAACACAAGCCTGACCAAGTTCAATCCCTGGAACCCGTGTAAAAGTCTAGATCCAGGAGCGTCCATCTGTAACCCTAGTACTTCTGTGGAGAGATCAGGAAGAGGTGGGAGACTCACTCAGGAGCTGGAGTGCGTAGTTGCAACAGTAAAACCATCAAGAGAGCCTTTGTCTCCATAAGGTGGGAGGCAAGAACCAACTCTGGAACACTGTCCTCTGACTTCCATGTATGTATCATGGCACTCAGGTGCCTGCACACATGCACTAAATAAATATTTTAAAGGAATATTAAGGTAAAATGCTGTTACCTGTAGCATTGTTATTCTTTTCTGGTCCTCCTGCCTTCAGGGAAGAACATTATGTTAAAGAGCAGGTAGCTTTTGTTAGTCAAGGTGGAGACTATACAAGGTTCTGTCCCTTTGGTCAGATGGAAGCACTAACATTCTCAGTTTAAGGGAGTTACAGGCAGATGTGATCCAGTCAAGCAGCAGCCTGTGGGTAAGCATCAGGAAGTAAGTGAAAACCGGTGAAAGTTGCCATAGGGAAATGTCTGCTGTCATTTTATTTTAAAGCTACTTAACAATAATGAATAATTGTTCATAACTACTGATTTGTTCAAGGAATAGTAATAGGGCAGGGGCACTATATTTCAGACAGCACTCTTCCATTTTCTATTCATGTACCCAGCAAGCCCAAGGCCAGCCTTTTCAGCTGTACAAGGACCTCAGTAGAAGCAGTCAGTCATGGTCATGGCTGATTCTTTTTCTAAATCCTCTGTTTTGTGTGTCCTTGAGAGGTTGCAGGGATAATTATCTTGGAAAGTTAAAACCCACAGTGAGCATCCTACATGGACCCAACATGGAGCACATAAGAGCCTCTTGTCCTATTCATCTCCGTTTATACTCGGACCTCTACAGGATTGCTACTTCTCGATGTTGTTGTTCTTTGTCTTCCTCCTTTTTCTTCTTTTTTCTCCCCCCCCCCACCTTCACCAGTTAGGATTTTCATATGAAGCCCAGAAATCTAAAACTAGACTAAACTGTTTTAAACAATAGGATGGATTTATTGATTCACACAACTGGAAAGTTTGGCTCTGGGTCAAGCTTCATTGTTAGTTGATTTAGGAGCTCTGTGGTATCATTAAATATTTAATTTGTTCCTTTTATTCTACCATTCACAGTGTTTATTTTGTTGTAAATAACACCATACTCTTTCTCATAGGATGGCTGCCAGCTACAGTCAGGGGCACAAACTTCCTCAACTTCTGGGGGCAGGGGGTGAGAATGGGACCATTTTCTCTCACAGCCATACAAGTATGCATTGTAGGGTTAGAGGCAGTTGCCTTAAAGCAACTTGGACTATGGGGGTGGGATGCACTGGGAGGAAATATTTGCCAAGTATTTCGAAGAATTTGGGTTAATGTCATTATGTGTACAAATCATGTAACACTATAAGAAATACTATAAGAAGAGAAGAAAAAAGTGTGTGAAGCTAAGGGCCAGATGAATGGCAGGAAGCCCATGCACGTCTGACCACTTACTATACTCTAGACTTCACCATTGGTGTTTCCCATGAAAAATAAGAGCCAGTTGTAACACAGTGGCTTTTATTATTACTTTTATATTATTCAACTCTAGTTAATTTTACTATACTTAATACCTCTGCCTTCCTTCCAACACTTGTTCCTTCCAACCCCCCAGCACTAGGTGGCAGAGAAAGAAGGTTAGAGGGAGAAGGGATGTCGGTCTCTTTGGGCAACTTCCTGCTGATAATGGTCATTTCTCAGTAGTCACAATATCCAGAAGTCCAGCAAACCAGCAGACCTGGAACAGCAGCAGGAAGAACCAGCAGCAGTCTGGGGAGCACCAAGCAGTGACCTCTTTCTTCTTTGTAGAGACCCCTTCTTTCTTTGTTGCATGTTCCCTCTCCTCGGGGCTCTGGCTTTTATGTCCCTCTCTCAAGCCCTCAGACTTCAACTCGCTCTGATGGCTAAACCACACCCCTGCTAGTTCATGAGGCAGTTAATAGTTTACACCCATGGTCTTAACTGAAGCAGCCTCACACCTGGGTTAAACAAGAACATTCTCATAACTGACTTTTTTTTTTTTAACAAACAAAACTGTTACCACAGCCAACAGTGTCATAGTCTGCTGCAGTTCTCCTTTCTTTTCTGGCCTTACTAAAATCCACCTGACCATGAAGAAAACATTTCCCCTCTATTTTTCTCCTTTCCACACCTGTATTACAAAGTAAGGGGGCCGGGCGGTGGTGGCGCACGCCTTTAATCCCAGCACTTGGGAGGCAGAGGCAGGCGGATCTCTGTGAGTTCGAGGCCAGCCTGGTCTACAAAGCAAGTCTAGGACAGCCAGAGCTGTTATACAGAGAAACCCTGTCTCGAAAAAAACCAAAAAAAAAAAAAAAAAAAAAAAGTAAGGGGAAGTCCAAACTGGACTCCATTATTTCTACTCTTCAACTTCCTTCATTAGCCAACTATTTAAGGGAAATTCCCTGGGCTTACACTACTTTGCTTTTGCATTCATTTTCCTCTTAATTTTTTTAGGTTTTTTTCAAGACAGGGCTTCTCTGTATAACAGCCCTGGCTGTCCTGGAACTCATTCTATAGACCAGGCTGGCCTTGAACTCAAAGAGATCCGCCTGGCCTGGTTTTTCTTGCCTGCCTGTCTGTCTGTCTATCTATCTATACAGACTGTGTGTGTGTGTGTGTGTGTATGTGTGTGTGTGTGTGTGTGTGTTTGTGTCTGTCTGTCTGTCTGTCTGTCTGTCTGTCTGTCTGTCTGTCATGGGTACTGGAAATGGAACATGACCTGTCTTCAAGAGCAGTAAGTGCTCTTAACTGCTGCACCGTCTTTTCTGCCCCAGCATTGGACTTCAAAGTCAAATGTGTCCGGTTTTTAGTGTTGTATCACTACTGTCATTTTGCTTGTACCATTAGTTGTACGGAGACGGGAGTTTCTTTTTTCTTAAGCTGCCTATCCATGTTTTATATCCCATTCCCTCCTGAAGCTATAGGGAACGTGTGTTCTGTATATCTTTTCATTGACTGAATATTTTTTCTTCCTTTTCTTTTTGTAGTTTTTGAAGACAAGGTTTCTCTGTAGCCCTGACTGTCCTGGACTCACTTTGTAGACCAGGCTGGCCTTGAACTCAGAGATCCACCTGTCTCTGCCTCCTGAGTGCTGGGATTAAAGCCATGCGCCACCACACCCAACCCAATTGATTGAACATTTTGATTCCAGATAAAATCATAAAATTTTCTTTTTGAAACATCAGCACAGATCTCCATGCCTTTCACTCTGAGACAGGCCTTTTAGGTCTGTCAGAAGGACTTGGGTTGTTATTTTTCACTCTTCTCTCTTCATATACTGTAAACCATATCTTTTTTCAGATTTGTTGTTATAGTTTTTTTTTTTTTGAGTATGTGTATATTTGTGTCTCTGAGGTGGAGGGATGTGCATCTGCATGTAGTCCTGATAGAATCCCGAAAAGGGTGTCAGCTGGAGTTACAAGCAATCATGCTCTGCCCAACATGGGTACCCAACTTGGATCTTCTGTAAGAGCCATAGGTGTGATTAAGCTGCTGAGCCTACACCGCATCTTTGATTTACAGTGTTAAATTTTTTTAAGGATTAAGTAATATGAATTCAGAGGCCTTCTAAATTTTAAAAATTTTTAGCCAGTTTTTTACATTGCCTAGTTTTTGTTATTGGTGTTTCAATAACTGCCTTTTTAAGTGTTTTTAAAACATTTTCATTATCCTAGGGGAAAAAAAACAGATTCTTTATACACTTAATTAGATAAATATTTAAATTGTACCTTAATACTTATGGGGAGGTTTTGGAACAGTCTTTTTTTTTTTATTCTATTGAAAACAAAAGAAATGAAAATATACCAGAAAGTAGAGTGGCAACCTTGAGCGAGCCTTAGCCAGCTTCACCTAAGAAATGTTGTGGAGAGAAGGTGAGGTCAGTGTGCGGGTCTCTCCCACCCTCGTGTGTCAGCTCTTCTGTGCTTGGGCCTTTCGGCCTCATGCTCTCCTTCTCTTGGGCACATCTGTAGGGAACTGCCTCTGCACTCTCAGACTCTCCACCCCCTTCTGCATTCTCACACCCTGGCACTCCCTCCCAGTTCACGGCTCCAGCAAAGCCATGAACTTTAGCATCTCCACCGAGACTCTTGCCGTCTGCACATGTGACTGTGTTGCACACTCACTCCCTGTCTCATCGCTCACTTTCATGGCTTCCCTCAACCCCGTCTTGACCCAGCTTTTTTTTCACCTCACTGATTACATGAAGTTAGAGCCTGTGTATTTTCCTCTTCTCACTCCGTACTTCCTTGGGTCAGCTCAGCCATCCCTGTGAGTGCAGTTCCTTTAATATCACTGAGACCCACTTTCATACCACTGCAAAGGTAATGTGTCCATAACTTACTTTCTCTTTATTCCCTACAAGTCTCTGAAATCCGAGCTTGCCCTGGAGTCTTTCCCCACTGCTTGCTCTATACCAGGATTGTCTCTGCCTCTGCAATTTTCTATCACTCCAGTTCTCCCATTTTCTCCCATTCAGTATCTCCTAGTCATTTGGAAAAATAGGTGAATTTTCTAAGACATAAAAGCTTATCACATCTCGATTTTCTTCAATAGTGTAACCATGAAGCTATGTCCACGCTTGTAAAAATAACCCTCACTTATATTCATGTAAGCAACTTTGTCCTTACACACACACACACACACACACACACACACACACACACATGAAACTACAAGGGAAAGGAAGATAAAAAGCAGAAGCAGAGGGGATAAGAAAGGATCATGGAGGAAAAATATGATAAAAATATATTGTACATATGTGTGACATGAAACCCATTATCATGTATATTGAATATATGCCAATAAAAACTTCTGTTTTGTTTTTTGTTTTTGTTTTGGTTTGGTTTGGTTTTTAAAAAAATGCTTATCACATCTCTCACCAAGTGAAAACTCGGCAGTGCTCTCTTGCCTTCAGAGTCAAATTGAGGGCAGCGCTGGGGAGAGGCCAGTGATAGAGTGGTCGGTCACCTTGCATGCATGCTGCCCTAGTTCCAGTCTCTAGCACTGCAGAAAAGACAAAAGCCACCAGAACAGACCAGCATCAGCCACAGAACAAGGCTGACTGTTTATAACGATGCGCAAGGCTCTGTATTGGCAACTTCCACTTTATCTCTCAACCTTTTCTGTCGTGCGTTCTCTGGCCTTTGGATAGTTTGACTTGTTCTTCTGGAAAGGTGCTTTTTCACACCATCTCCCAGTCTTTCAGAGTTCCCTCTGCCCACCTATCATAGCGCTCATCACAAAGCAATGTAATATATTCCATACATCCCTGTGGATTTCTTCCTTATTAGAACACCAGGAGCTGCTCAGACTGTCATTTTACCCTCAGTGCCCCTCACAGTGGCTGCACATAAGTACTATGTGTTCTGTTGGACAAATGATCTTAAAAATGTAAGCTAGGCTCATTTACCTCACTGATTAGCAGGGAATAATGCCCTGCCTCCCTGAAGGCTAGTTCTTGTGAGATAAGATAAACTAAGCTTAGCATAGTGGCCAGGAGTGGGGTTCTAGATCCGTAGTGGCTAGGAGTGGGGTTCTAGATCCACACTGCCTGGTTTCTAATCCCAGGTTTCACTGTGTGACTGGCTGTGTGGCTTTGGGCAAACTACTTGATCTGCTTCAGTGTTTTCTTCAGTAGAATGAGAATGACCATAGAATGTGTCTGTGAAGGGCCATTGAAAGTGAGTTTTACCACTTGGAAAGTATTTTGATCAGTGCCTAAATATTCACTATGCAACTGTTACCTAGTGAGAATGACACTTTATTTCTAAGCTGTAAAATTGGGGCAAGGTGAAGCTGGGGAGAAGAGAGAAATAGATATTCATACAAGCAGAGTGTTAATATTTTTAGTTGGAATATCTAAGGAAATAAGGACTGGTCTCCTTATTGACAATTTTTTTTATCGAAATGTGATATCTATAGCAGAGACAAATTACTATTTTTATTTTACATAAAATATCTGGCCAGGCATTGGTGGCGCACACCTTTAATCCCAGCACTCTGGAGGCAGAGACAGGCGGATCTCTGGGAGTTCGAGGCCAGCCTGGTCTACAAGTGAGTCCAGGACAGCAGGACAGCCAGGCTGTTACACAGAGAAACCCTGTCTTGAAAAACCAAAAAAAAAAAGTCTGGGAGATTGATATTCAACATAAAAAGAGCATTCTTGTAATGTTCTTCAGAAAAACATGTAATTTTTTTTTTTTAGAAATCCATGTACACTGTGGATAGAAACTGGCACAGGAAAGATTGAAGTTTTAAAGGATAATTGTCATGTATCTGACAGCTACCTTCCTTCTGTGTAATCTCATATATTCAAGTCCATGTTTGAATAGTAAAAATTCCACTAAAACTGTAATTATGCAAGAAAATAAGAAATGATGAGTAGCATTTTCACTCATTATTTTTCCCATAGGAAAAGGTTGCTGTTTCTTTTTTGAAAAGTTCTTACTTGGTATCTTGTTGCATTATGTGTTTATAGTTTAGCTTTTGGCCTACAGAAGTCCCTGATATCTATTGTTTCTTTCCATTTCTTTTTAGAGCTAGTGCTTCCAGGATCCTGCTCAGAATGACGTTGGGAAGGGAGGTGGCGTCTCCTCTTCAGGCCGCGTCCTCCTACACCGCTGCTGGCAGGAATGTTCTAAGATGGGACCTTTCTCCAGAGCAGATCAAGACGAGGACAGATGACCTCATCGCACAGACCAAGCAGGTGTACGATGCCGTGGGGACAATCGACCTGAAGGAAGTAACTTACGAGAACTGTTTGCAGGTGCTGGCCGATGTAGAAGTGACTTACATAGGTGGGTGGAGACTTGAGTGCGTTGATATTTTGTTTTGTGGAATCCATGGTCATTTTACCCATTTTGTCTGAGCAGTCAGTTACCCAGCTTTACAAGAAATTGGCTGGTTATTGCTTAGAGTTAAATTACTTCCAGTCTGTGAGTCTCATTAGGGGCTGCAGTGCGTGTTCTTCTTCCCAGCTTTCTGTACATAAGAGCTGCTGAGAGTCTCGTACCCTCACCCAGAAATTCTACATCTAGAATTCATTCCAAAGAAATAATAAAGACAAGATTCTTACATAAATTAATATATAAGTGAGTACTGTTTTTAAACCAAAGGCTCGGAAACCAGGCTTAAATGTCAGCTAATGTAGAGTCACATAATTGTAGAATTAGAGACACAGTTTGGTAGCTAGATAAATGATGAAGCATCCATCCTCTGTAACTCCATGTAGCCACTGAAATCGTAGTTAGAAAAAGTATATAACAGCACAGGAGAGAAGCATAAGAAGGCACCTGTAATCCCAGCTTTTGGGAGACTGAGACAGAAGGCTTACTGAGAGTTTAAGGCCAGCTACTGTTGTGTAGTAAGTGCTGGGCTAGGTAGGGCTACAGACCAACACCTCATCTCTAAAACAACAACAACAACAAACCACACACTGTGGGAACTGAAAGAAAGTGCTAATGATGTCATTGTTGTTGTGATTCTCCAGGAAAGCAGAGTGGTGTGTGTGTGTGTGTGTGTGTGTGTGTGTGTGTGTGTGTGTGTGTG
>CAJQZJ010037497.1:391922-405188 GCA_907164525.1 Lophiomys imhausi | reverse complement strand
TGTGTGTGTGTGTGTGTGTGTGTGTGTGTGTGTGTGTGTGTGTGTGTAGAGAGGTTTCTCATTGGAGCTGGCTCAGATAAGCATGGAAGATAGCAAGTCTAAACTATGCAGTATGGACCTGTAATCCCAAAACCCTGCTGTGTGACATATGAAGGCATATAAAATTCTCTACTAGAGAATTCTGCCTATTTTTTGTTCTAGTCGGGCCCTTAATTGATTGTGTGGGGCTATTTGCCTATGAAGGCCCGTGAACTCCAGGTTCACCAGCTTCAGTGTTAATCTCATCCAAAAATGCCCCCCCCCAAGTTAGCATATAAAGTTACTCAACATAATGATTAGTGTCCCAGGTGAGTTGTTTACAGTTGATTTTTCCTGATTCATTTCTCCGTCTTCATCTGTGTAATTTAAACACATCCTTAGACTTATACAAGTGATGTGTAATGGGAGTTTGTTTTCTTTGTGGTCATGTGGGAGTGCTTCTGAACTCTTTTTTTTTGGTTTTTTTCGAGACAGAGTTTCTCTGTGTAGCCCTGGCTGTCCTGGACTCGCTTTGTAGACCAGGCTGGCCTCGAACTCACAAAGATCTGCCTGCCTCTGCCTCCCAAGTGCTGGGATTAAAGGCGTGCGCCACCATCGCCCGGCGTCTGAACTCTTAAAAGGGCAGGCAGATCAGCCTGGCACCTGGCAGCATATGGACCTTTTCAAAGCCTAGGAAACTGAAAAAGGGCTTCTTAGCTCAGCCACACTTTGGAAGACTCTAGCTGAATATTATGGTCTAGGTAGGCAGAGCTCAGATTGGACTGAGGCAGTGTGAAATCTGCAGAGGATGTCTTGCTGAGGGGTGGGGCTGCAAAGCCGCAGAGAGAGAGAGAGAGAGAGAGAGAGAGAGCCCTGTAGAGGTGTAGAGGGGCATGTCCAAGGACCTCAAGAGGGCCCTCAAGCTGTGAGTTACCTCAAGAACCATGCCCTATTTAAGCCAGAAAGATGTATGCTATCTGCCAGCCCTGAGGCATGCTAATACAGCACAAGCCCTGAGCTTCAGCATATAAACTGAGACCAGCCAAGAAGGTGGGAGGCAAAGGCCGAGAGAAAGCCACAAAGATGGATGGCAGTGGGAGCAGAGTGGCCTAAGGTACTCTAGCAAGTGAGAGAGGAGCACACGGCTGAGGAGACCTAGGAAATGACAGTAACAGCAGCCTGAGGAAAGCCAAGACTGGCTGGTGCCTCAGTGGCAGGTGTAGAGCAACTGAGGTGGGCCGAGAGCACCAGCCTGAGGTGCAAGGCACATACACACTCTGAAGTTGCAGCAAACACACTCTGAGGAGACCTGGAGAACAGGTAGGAGAATAACTCCTGTCCTGAAAGGCTGTGGCAAGGCTTTGAAGTAAAAGACTAGGCTGCACAGCACCTGCCCTGAGGGGTTCAGCTAGTTCAGACAGCGACCTGAGGCATCTGTAGACAGTCTCAGCTGACTGAAGCCAGCCCCAAGCTGAGCAGCTGAAGCGGACTGACCACAGGAGCCTATGGGCAGGAGAGACACCTTGGAAGGAGAAGGCTTCAAGAAGGCTGCCATAATAATGCTAGAGCCAGACTGCTGAGTGCTGTTTGAGGTGTGCCAGCAGATAGAAGGCTGGGCTGTTGCTCAGAAGGACCCATAGCCTTAATATCCTTTCAAAAGGGTTAGGGTAGGGTTGTATAAGTGTTTATAGGTTACAGGTGTTTATTAGGCATTAATAAATATAATTTAATAAAATTTCATTTACAGTGAAGACTCACTTTGGTTACCTCTAAGAACTGGACATATTTCTATAGGATAATTGTGACTAAACAACCTTGGATGTGTGTCCAGGCTTCACTAAAAAATATATAAAAGCTATATATTTTTATATATAAAAAATATGTAAAAGGGGTGGTGGCACACTCCTTTAATCCCAGCACTTGGGAGACAGAAGCAGGTAGATCTCTGAGACCAAGGCCAACCTGGTCTATAGAGTGAGTTCTAGGATAGCCAGGGCTATACAGAGACCCTGCATTGAAAGGGGAGAATATATATATGTGTATATATATATGTTGAAAATGGAGCTCATAAACATTTGTATGTGTTCTGGAAGTTGGAAAGCTGTCCAAAACCAGTGCAGCTCTCATGACTTGCCCTTCCACTCTGCCCCTGCCAGTCCCCAATCACCCCATGTTTGCTGCCCTACATGCCACTGTAGTAAGGACTTGGGTGTTTTCTCTTGTGTTTGTGTTCACTTCCATGTCTATTCCCACTACCAACCTCCTCTTTCTGGTTAGTGGCCACTGCATCTTCTAAGGCCCAACTGCAAACTCCTGAGTGAGGGTGTGCTTGGTCCTTTCTGCCAGTCACAAGGATGGGGCCGTCCCTGTTATAGAGGACCTTTCCAGGAGCGTGTGTTTCTTCTCGGCTCAGGGTCTCATTTCTACTTCAGTTACTTTCCCTTAGCCAGGCTAGTGTGCCAGCCTAACAGTGTGTACCTGACTGGGAACAGAAAACACAGTGAGGGGAAGGAGGCACAAACTCAGCTAAAAGCAGTTCTTTTGAGTCCTGGGTTTCCCCAGAAATGAATATTTTAAACATATGTAGAAGTTTGTGATATTTGTTCTTGCCCTCCATAACTTTATCTTTACGGGTTAACCATCAAGCTGCCGAGAGAGGAGACTCTTCAAGAGCTAACTCCCTCTTATCTTCCTGCTCTGGAGTGCATGTCACAGTAGCTGTGAGTGTACTCCGTCTAGAGTCCGGCCTAGGCACAGACACCATTGTTTATAGTTTGGCAGGGAAAATGTAAATCTGCCTCCAGGTTTCTGTGGTCAAGGAAGGAAGGAAGCAAATAGTCTTCTGTGTATTGTTCAGGGTTGTTTCCAATTTCAGGCTCCTGCACTTTATATTGTTACCCATCTAAGTTCTTGTGAAACTTTAATTGCTTTTTAGTACGAAAATTTTAATCTGTCCCACATTTTCTTTAATTATCAAGTGTAAAATAAGTCAAGTGCTAAAATATAATTATGCAATCTGATTTTTTTTATTTTTATTTTTTAGAAATGTGTATTGTGGAGCTGGGGGTATGGCTCAGTGATAGAGACTGTATTCTGCTATTTCTGACATATTTTTACTAGTTTTCCTGGTGGCAGTGTTTTAAGAGGATCATGTGAGTGTGACAGTGTTTTAACTACACTGTTTCTTATGAGTAAAAAATGACTCTGTGTCTACTCTGTATTGTTTGTGTAATTTTTTCCAGTTTATAAAACAAACAAAATTCTGATGATAAGCCCAAACATGGTGTATTCTAAACACTCGGGGGGCTGAAGCAGGAGTTCAGGGCCAGCCTGGGCTATATAATCAGACTCTGAGAACAAACATAATACTGGAGATAGCAGATATATTCCTCGCCACAGCACAACCACCGCCATCACTGGAAGTTCTGAGGTTCACTCTAATATCAGAGAGTTTCGCCCAATTAAAGTGCTTGAAAACTCAACAACTGACTTGAACATCTGAAGATTAGAGCAGACTATTACCACCATCTTTTAACAGCTGCAACCACAGTACCTCACTGCTTTTTGGTTGTAACTATAATTTTATATGTTTATGTTAAATGTCCATTTCAGGTGGGGTCTGTAGTTTAGACTCTGCAAGGAGTCAGTACGAGGGGAAATGATTAAGAACCTTTTTACACAAACCCCTTCCTGCTGCATTGATTCTCCCTGCTGGGTCCCTTCCTCTTGTCTTTCTCCACAGCACACCACCAGGGGCCCTAGCCCTTGAGAGCTGCCTTCCCTGAACCAATATCCCTCTCTTTGACAACCCAAGGCCATCTATTTTTTTTTTTTTTTTGGTTTTTTCTAGACAGGGTTTCTCTGTGTAGCCCTGGCTGTCTAGACTCACTTTGTAGACCAGGCTGGCCTTGAACTCACAAAGATCCACCTGCCTCTGCCTCCCGAGTGCTGGGATTAAAGGCATGCGCCACCACCACCGGCTTCAAGGCCATCTATTTTTATGCACCAAGTCCCCACCTTCCCGGATCATAAGGCACCTATGTATAGGAACTACATCTTTATAATTCACAGTTAATCGCTTGTACCTTGAATGTACTTTAATAAGTGCCGAGTGCATGGCCTTATTGTTCACAATGATGCCAAGTGGAACACCCAGCTGCCACATCCAGGACTGCCTCTTGCTTAGCTTCAAGAGCCTTTGCAGACAGCACAAAATGAAAACCTTATGTCAGCATAGTCATTCATCTCAAAAGGAGATACCTGGCTTGCTGCCAGCTTGACAAGCCCTGTCCCATTCAGCTTTTCTTTCCCTCCACAGTGGAGAGAACCATGCTGGACTTCCCTCAGCACGTGTCATCCGACAGAGAAGTGCGGGCTGCAAGCACAGAAGCAGACAAAAGGCTTTCTCGTTTTGATATTGAGATGAGCATGAGAGAAGATGTATTTCAGAGAATTGTTCATTTACACGTAAGTAATAAATTGCAAGTAACAGATCTCTTGAAAAGGAACAAGAACAAAACCTAGAACAAGAAGTAAGGACCTGGGTCTGAGGAGAAAGCTCAGCAGCTGAGAGAGCCTTCCACTCTTGCAGAGGACTGCAGACCTCCTATAGCCTCTGGCCTACCAGCACATATACATACAAACACATACTTTTTTTTTTTTTTTTTTTTGAGTAAGAACCTGGGGGCTAAATGTAGTTCATGCAAGAGCAGGGCCCTGGAGTCTGTTTGTTAATTCCACCGTTTGAGAATAAGACCACTGTCACAGTTTAAATCCAACTTTGAAGCAAGCCTTAGTTAAATACTGGCCAGGTCCCTCTCTGGGTTTCCAGAAAACAACCCTGAGTCGTGTTTTGCAGAAGCTTAAAAAGAAGAAACATAATTCACCACAGTTTGACTGACGTCCAGTCAAGGCAAGCATACATACTGACGTACTTCCTGCCCACATACTTCTGACCCACATGTGATCAAGCACATCCAGTGTAGTTGGGTCAAACAGACTTGTTTAGAGGAATGAAAACACGAGACTTGTCTCATAAACCTTAGCCTCCAGCATTTCAGGAAGTATTTATCCTTGAGCAAGGGGCTTAGAGCTTAGAGGCATTTTTGTTTCATGGGTCTCTAAAGCATGTAACTTTGGCTCTCACAGATGCAGCTAGCTCAAGGTAGAGCAGGTATGAGCATGTGCATCACCCTGGGGGCTGGTGCAGTTCATGGTAGAACACAGGTATGTATGTGCAGCACATGTATGTATGTGCAGGCACTTGTATGTATGTGCAGGACCTTGGCTTTAACCTTTATTACTAAAAAGTAAAATGTACTTGAAATTCCTAGAGTTTTTTTCCAACAGTTATATTAATTGGCATTGTGTAGTAATTTCCAGTGTTGTTATATATCACTTAGGTTTGTTTTGAGTTCTTAATTGCATTCAGTGAAATTAAAGAGTGAATATAGAAGAATCCACATCCACAAATCTAAGCCATTTTAAGCTACCATGAACTTTTAGCTCAATGGAAAAACCTCTGACTTTTCAAACTTTTGCAAGGTTTATAGAAGACCAAATCAATTAGATGCAGATGAAATTGAGTTGTTATCTGAAGATCTTATGGTCTGGACTTTAGTACTGATAATGTACTGCTGATATCCCAGAGCCATTCTGCCTGTCTCCTTAAAATTTTCGGGACTCACAGAAATTCCGAATGATGGATGTTCTGGGTGAATCTGCCCTGAACGCCTGTTCATTGTTTTATCACTAATGTACAGTTGCCTCCTCACATTGTAAGCATGCCTTTCTTCAATTTCTTTTTTCCTGACATCTCCCAGCATTCCCATAAAATTACTGAAATTTTACATTTGTATTTTATTTTGCATGTTTGTGTCTGCAAAATCAGAAACATAAAAAAACTTCCTTTTTATGACAAGAGTTGAAGTAAGTTTTTTGTTTTTGTTAAGTGCTGTTTAATTTGCAGCTCCTGACAGAACACACCACTGTGATTCAGGCTGTTGAGGTGTGCATGCTGTGTAGTTCTCATGCTGCATGTTCATTTTCCACCTTTTGGTTGATGATCATCTTTATGGTTCATATTTGGTACTATAAAAATGACAAATGAGAATGCTTGTATGATATCTTTTATTTTCTAAATACTGTCATCCCCCCTGCACCCTGGGCTTCCCTGCCAGGCTAGCATCTTACCTCTGAGCTGCACCCCTAGACCTCCATCATGAGTAGGTTCTTATTTGGAGTAAAGTTTTTTGTTTGTTTGTTTTTTTCACCTTTACACCTTCTCTGGTTTTTTCGGGTGTCATCCAGGTATGGAATATATTTCCTTGTCCAACTTTTAAGTTTTGTGTTGGGACCATGTTTCCTAATTTGAGAGCAGATTACACCCATAGCAGAGACCAGCATCCTACTGACCTGTTAGTCACCAGGGCACCCGTGGAATTTTAAGTTTATTTGGGTGCTATGGTTGTATCAGAGTAATGAAAGCTAACTACTGTGTTTGGTTTTTTGCATTGACACTCATTAGGTAAATGTAGTTACTTTTAAATATCTTCCAGGACAAATAGGCAGTATTTTTTTAAAGATACAATTATCAATGTCAGTTTTCTACCAGAGTTGAAAAGGGTGCTTTAAAAATAGTAAGTATCACTCCATTTATCACTAACAACAAAATCAGATATATCCCAAATGTTCTAAATGGTTGATTTTTATGTTTGTTTTGGTTTTGGTTTTGTTTGTTTGTTTTTTTTTCTGTAAAGGATATAGGACAGCCCTAATGTAACACATAAGACTGAGCTACATAAATAAAATTTTAAATTAATTCAAAGTCAGCAGTTGCAGGCATGCTTTACTAAAATTAAGCTAGTGTTATGATACTAAGTTTTCAAGATACCACCAGTCCAGAAAGTAACCAGAATCTAGATGTTATTTTGGCTCTTAAGTCTTTTTTTTTTTTTTTCACTTAAACTGGATGAATAGAAATGTGAAATCATGGTTCATAGACAGTCTACACTGGCCACACCTGACCTCATCAGATCTCTTACACTAAGCAGGGTTAGTATTTGAATGGGAGAAATGTGAAATTATGTTTCACAGTTCTTTCTTTGTACGTATACATGCCTAATAAAAGTTCCAGTTGTCCATTGGTGCACAGCGTTTTAGGCAAAATGGCCTGAGAGCTTCACAGCCATTTCATTTTCTTGGAGTTTCTGTGAACCACAATTTCAGGAGGGAATTGTGCTGGGAAGTTCTGAGTTATGAGCTCAGTGAAGCATTGCTAGGGGTGGCTAGAGTTGAAATGACTCGGAGATACTTCATTATCTCTCTTTGCATAGCTCAAACTATCTTGATCAGCTTGGATGCTGGAAGTCTGGGGCGAGAGCTCTCATTCTGGCTTGCACACTGCACGAGTAGTCAAGTGGCCTTTGCCCTGTGCGTGCCAAGCCATAAGATGCATATCTGTCCTTTCAGTGCAAGGTCACCAGTCCCATCAGATTAAGATCACAGCTTTGTGACCTCATTCACCTTCAGTTATCTCACAACACAATCACGCCAGGGTCTGAGCTGCAGCAAATGCATTTGATGAGACATAGATTAACCTGTTACACAGGATAGCACCACATGGTCTCTTTTTTATAGTTTATCTGAGTATTCCATACAGCATGGCCGATCAGGGTGATGGGATGTCTTTGCAGGAGACTCAGCACTCCAACATGAATGTCCATCAAACCGCAGTGAACCCCTCTCGTTGTAGAGGTCACCTTTCATGATGTCTAGCATACTGCATTTTGAATGGTGTTTGGAGCTTAAATGTCTCCCAACATCCCATGTGCTGAGGGCTTTGCTCCCATCCCTTGGCAGCTGACAGGTGGTAGAGTCTTTAGGACAGTGGTCCTCAAACTTCCTCGTGCTCTGACCTTTTGATGCAGCTGCTCATGTTGGTCTTAACTACAATTTAAAGTTTCTAGAACTCCATAGAGGGATGACATCCTTACGATATCTAGGCAAGGATAAGACACAAAAAGTGCTAACTGAAGTACAAGACCATTAAGCCTAACTGCATTGAAACAAAGTGAAAAGACAATTAAAATGCTAGAGAAAATGACAAGGCATTTTACTAGCAATGCATCCTAAGGTCAGAGGACTACCTTACCTCAGTCACTGACAGGAGGCATCCCAGGGACAGGAAGCAATAATTCAAAAGAGGCACAAGTGGTAACTAAGCATATTAAAGAGCTCAGCCTCATCAGTAATCAGGGAGATGTACGTGAGGGCCACAAAGTTTCTATTTTTCACTCATGAAATTGTCAGAAGTGAAGAGGTCAGACAACACCTACTGTCATTGTGGATGTGGATCAATGAGATTGTTCGTGCACTGCTCTAATGTGGATGACATTCATTACAGATAAGACCAGCTCCTGGACTCATAAAGACAAACAATAGCTTAAGATTGATTTTAAATTCCAGGTGACCTAACATATCCTCTCCCATCTTGCCTAGGATTTAGCTACAGGTACTTCTGTATTTGTTGACAGACAAAATTGTGCAAATGTCATACCAGCATTATAATGGCAAAGCACTAACATGCCCCAGATTTTCATCACCAAGCAAACAGATTACATAAAGTAGGTGGGTGCAGCTGAAAGGTATAAACTGTAGCAACCATGGAAGAGTGGGATGTAGTCTTAGCAGGTGATGAAAGAAAGAAATTGCTGAGGACTGCATGTAGCATGCCATTTTATGGTGCTTACAGATAGACACATATAAACATAAATGTTAAAACTGAAAACATTTTTATCACAGATTGAGGACATCTATGTCTTGTATAGGTTACCTACCATCTGTAAATGCAAATGTTGTTAGCCAGACATGGTGGCATATTTGTTTAATCCCAGCACTTGGGAGATAGAGGCAAGCAGATCTCTGTAAGTTTGAGGACAGCTTGGTCTGTGTCGTGGGTTCTAGGCCAGCCAGGGCTTCATAGTGAGATCTTGTCTCCAAAAAAAACAAAAGAAGTAAAAAGGACAAGAAAGAAATGTGTGTGTGTTTTAGACTTAGGGTTCCTGTGATAAAACACCATGACCAAAAGCAACTTGAGGAAAGGGTTTATTTGGCTTCCATAACCTGAATCAGAGCATCCACTGAAGGGACCCAAGATAAGAATTTAAACTAGTCAGAAACCTGGAGACCGGGCGGGGGTGACGCAGAGGCCGTGAAGGGGTGCTACTTACTGCATGCCCTCATGGCTTACTCAGTCTTTTTTTTTTTTTTATAGAACCTGGGACCACCAGCCCAGGGGTAACCCCACCCACAATGGGCTGGGCCCTTTCTCATCATTCACTAAGAAACTATCCCACAGGCATATTACAGCCCCATCTTATGGAGGTATTATCTGAATTGAGGGTCCCTCCTCTCAGATGACTATACCTTATATCAAGTTGATATAAAACTACCCAACACAAAGTATATATACATGTATTATGTATTATATATAACAAGTGTTATCAATGTCCTATTTCATAAGTAATAAAAAAATAATTTACTTTCTACAACTTCTATATATCTAGTTATATTCATTTGTAAATACCAAATATTGTTTACATTTTTAGAATATTAAATGTATATTTTATCCCACCAAAAGAAAAATAGAAAACTATAACCAAAAAAGAAAAAGACAAGAATTTCCTTATCTTGCTTAAAAGGCAGCAAATATCAAAAGCTAGCAGTAATGATCAAGGTCTTCACATTTCCCCCGTTACTGACAAAAGCTTCTCAGTCATTCACTAAAAACTAGCAGTAAATCAAGGGCTTCACACATAACTCTGTCCAACCATATTAGTGATAAAAGCATACAGTTTGTTCATGATGAATAACATAAGATGTTCTATTCTAATAGTCTGCTAAGTAAGTAAGAAACAGGAGGAAGTCTTTGAAATAGAGCTTGAATTATGCAAGCCAAATTTTAAAAAATAGATTGTTCTATTGTAATATTGTTTATTTGTTTTTTTTTTCAGAACTTTAGGCTTGAGCTTGCCAATTACTGGCTTAAAAGAGGGAAGTTTAAGTGTTATGGGGATGATAAAATGGGTCGTGAGTTTAAGTAAACAATGCTGTGTGACTGAACATAGGGCCTTGTACATGCTAAGCATGTAGCATTATCACCTGACCTACATCCCCAGATCATGTATATATACTTTTAACATAGTCTCTCCTAGTTTAAACAGGTGTGGGGACTAAGCACCAACCAAATTAAAATAAAAGAACCAGTACCCTAACATCATAAACAAAAAACTAGGTCCAAAGTCATCACAACCTGTTCCCTTTCTTTACCATGCTTTTTAAAAATTTTAAAATATATAAGTAAAATGTAAATTTTTAAATATACAGGGATTGGATTAAATAGCTGCTCTTGCAGAGGACCTAAATTCAGTTTCTAGCACCCATATCAGGTGTCTTCCAACCACCTATAACACAGCTCCAGGACATTGTGCACCTCAGGTCTCTGACCTTTGACCTCCATGGGCACCTGCACTCATTTGTACATACCCATATTCAGATACACACACGTATATTATATATACATTATGCACACACACACACACACACACACACACTTTACAAAAGTTATTACAATGCACAGCAGTCTCTAGAACAACACTTCATTCTGGTTATAGCTGGCAAAGATGTCGCAGCAGAGAATGGGGAATGCAGGTGGTTATATAGGAATGGGAGAGGGTCACTCTCGTCCTGAGTACAAGAACCAGCTTTTTTCCAGATTTCTTTCTTTCTTTTATTTTTTTTTTGCTTTGTTTTATTGATAATAGACTTTTTCATACAATATATTCTGATTTATGGTTTATCATCCTGTAACTCCTCCCAACCTGCCTAAATCCACACCCTTTCTTTCTCTCATTAGAATATAGATTAATAAGATAAATAAGATAAAATAAAAATGAACAAACCAGAATAAGACAAACAGAAGAAAAAGAACCAAAAAAAGCTCAAGAAATACATATAAATGCAAAGACACATACATTCACACAAACAGAAATTCCATGAAAACATAATTATGAAAACTATAATATATACGCAGTGGAGCTGTAAAATTAAAAAAGAAGGAATGAAGGAAGAGCCATTTGTTGGACTGAAAGGGGAAGCTGTTGGGGGGAAAAAGATATACCTAAAAAAAAAAAAAAAAAGTGGATGGGGTAGTTGAGGGGGAAGAAGATGGGAGGGTAAGACCAGAGGGGGAGTAGGGAGGGGATTGCTATTGAGATGTAACTTGAAGAAATTTAAAAAAAAAAAAAAAAGAATTTCTCTTGCTGGGCATGGTGGCACATGTCCTTAATCCCAGCACTCGGGAGGCAGAGGCAAGTGGATCTCTGTGAGTTCAAGGCCAGCCTGGTCTACAGAGTGAGTCCAGGACAGTCAAGGATACACAGAGAAACCCTGTCTCAAAAAACCTAAAAAGAAAAAAAAAAGAAGAATTTTTCTCAGGGCGGACATAGTGGTGGCACACGTTATTAATCCCGGCACTTGGGAGTCAGAGGCAGGTGGATCTCTGTGAGTTCGAGGCCAGCCTGGTCTACAGAGTAAGTCCAGAATAACTAGAGGGCTACACAGAAACTCTTTCTTGGAAGAAAAAAAAAAAGTTTTTTTCTGCTATTTTTCATGTTAGACATCTGTGTGGTCTTGGGGAAATCTTATACTTGACCTCAAGTTTCTTTACAAAGTGGTTTTACAAACATACCTGAGATGTGAAATACAAATGTGTTTAAAAGCTCTTTGTTAGAGGGGAAAGTGAATGTTGTCCACCCAGGTAACAGTCAGGGTGCCTACCATCAGATCCTCTGAATTAAATGTTGCAAGCCTTTAGAGAAGAGAAGCTTCACCTGAGGAGACCTGAGAGGCCTGGGGGGCGAAGTCCTTGTTCAGGAAAGAAGACGTAGTTCTACAGAACAGGCTAGCGCAGCGGGTTGCAACCTGCGGGTCACAGCCCCTTTCACAGGGGTCACATATCACATATCCTACACTTCAGATTTTTACATTATGTTTCATAACAGTGGCAGAATTACAGTTATGAAGTAGCACCAAAATAATGGTATGGTTGGGGGTGGTCACCACAGCATGAGGAACTGTATTAAACGCGTCAGGAAGGTTGAGAACCGCTGCTCTAGAGCATTTCGTCTTTCATGTAGCATGTCCTCCTGTGAGAATTTGGACTTTGCTGGGGATTAGAGAGGAGATAATACCATGAGGGACTGTGGCACAGCAGTGCGCTTAGCAAATGTGCTTTAGAAGCACCTCAGCCTCCCCACAGGCCTGCGGGGCTCTTGATTCTTCAGAGTCTGAGTGGAGGGTCTGCTTACTGAGTCACAATTTTTTGTTCAGTGTCACCTTTGGTGTGATTAAACATTTCAGTACACTAATTGGTTTAATTAAACCCAACTCAAGGGTTTATTTTGAGAGTATGTGGTTTTAATTTTGATGTAGAGTGTAAGTGTTACACTTATTCTCTTGAGTATCTCCCTGCAGATATGGAAGTGTAGACCTCCCATGAGAATCCACAGTAATCAAGTACAGCCATGGAGTAGCCATGAATGCCACTCACACCAGCTGATGAGACCATGTGATTGGTCACTGTCCCCAGCTTAGAACCAAATGTTTGCCTTAGCTCCTCAAAGCCAGCTGTCTGCTGTGGATCTCAACCTTCTAGCTCCTTAAAAATAAACCTAGCTCTTGCCAGGCCCTGCTGACCATGCTATACATGGTTCTGGGCTAGATACTCCTCCAGCCTTACAGCTTGCAGTGTCAATCTGTCTAGAGACTCCTGTTGCCATGCTCACACTTTAGGACAGACTTCCTGGCGCTCTTGAAACCGCCTAGATGAGCCCCAGTTAATGACATCGCATGAACGTTGTGATTTGAACTGCTCACCATCCCTGTGGGAACTAGTCCATAGCCAAGTTGTTTCCCTAGACATTCTGCGTTTCCTCCCATTGCAGACTCGTCCCGCTAGGGTCTCAGTGAATGCCAGCACCAGCTCAGGAGAGTTCCAGCTCCAGGCATACCCACAAACTCACAATTCCACAGAGACAGAAAGGGAGATTATAATGGAAAAGAGGGTCTAACTAACCTTACCCTCTGCTGAGAATACACTCAGGAAACATGAAGTAACTTTGGGAGTGCTGTAGCTCTGTGGCTCCGAGTGTTTCTTGGTAGGCAGTGTGAAGCGCGGTATTTGCTCTG
>CAJQZJ010037497.1:357188-391912 GCA_907164525.1 Lophiomys imhausi | reverse complement strand
TGAGTCCTTTGTACCCGCTGAGCCTGTCTGGAGTCACATTTCCTCCCACGGGCCATGAGCTGACCAGCCACCTTAGATACATCCCACATATCCTGTGACTTGCTTTGGATTTTGAGATTTTTTTTTTTTATTGTCTTGGCTGGGGAAGTTTTCTAGCCTCCCCCAGGACCTTCGGTTCTTTGGAGGCCAACAGCTTTCCTTCTGTTTTTGTGGTGTGCTGACTCATTTTCCCCAGAAACTTGTTCATATGCAGCCTACAATAGTCCCTTGATCTCCTTTGCCAAGTGACAGGAAGGCGTTTTTTGAAGCATTGGAGCTTTTTGCTGGGGTTTTATCCAGCTGTCCTTGTTTGGTATTTGGGCAAGAGAGTCCTAGCCAGCATTTGTACAGAATTCACTCCATTATTTCTCTTCCTGCATCTCAAGTGGAACCGGGTTAACAACTGATAGAAAATTAAATCCAAATGATTTGCAACAAGAAATGTATTATAAAAAAGCTTTGGTCATAAAGGCTGCTCAGAATGAGACATGCAAATGCAGCCATTATCACACCTTCCAGGGCTCAGCACTCTTTGCTCTGAGGCAGGACAAGGCTATTCTGCTTAGCTGATTTATTTAATATTTCTGTTTTAAATTAGCAGAAGCTCACCAAAGCATAAAAGAAATTAGGTCTTCAGTAGGACTTGCCCATAATCACCTGTGTTATGGCCCACCAGAGAGGATGAATATAGTCCATTGGCCTTGGCCTGGGAGTTGGTTGTTTGCCAGTGTGCTGTTGTAACAGACATGACTGACATGCTTGTTAATTTCAGGAAACCTGTGATTTGGAGAAGATAAAGCCTGAAGCCAGGCGGTACTTGGAAAAGTCCATTAAGATGGGAAAAAGGAATGGACTCCATCTCTCAGAACAAGTAAGAAATGTGAGTTTATGTTTCTTTTTATCTTTATTAGTAAGTTTGTTCTTTGACAATTTCATATATGTGTAAGATGTACTCTAATTACTCTCATATATACCCCTCATCTCCTTCTACTCCTGTCATTTTCTTATTGAGGAAAAAGAAAAATACAACAAGAACCAACAAATAGGCAGAGAGAAGTTTTAATACAAATCACCCATGATAAAAATCCATTACAATATATTTCATTACAAAATATTTGGTGCTTTTACTTTTCTTTTTAAAATATTTGTTTTAATTTCTAATTACGTGTATGTATATGGGTATGTATGTATGTGTTGATACCCACTGGGCCCAGAAAAGAGTTTCTGGTGCCCTGGAGCTGCAATTAAAGAAGTGTTGGTAGTTGCCCAATGTGGATGCTGGGAACTGAACAAGGGTCCTCTGGAAGAGCTGTAAGCACTCTTGACCACTAAGATATCTCCCCAGCCCCTGCTTAAAACTCCTGCTAGTAACTAACAACTTAAAACTTAACTGTTCTTCACCCACCCCCTTCTTTTTTGAAATAGGATCTTACTATGTAGCCCTATTTGACCTGGAACTCACTGTATAGACCAGACTGGCCTCTAACTCAGAAACCCTCTGCCTCTGCCTCTGCCTCTGCCTCTGCCTCTGCCTCTGCCTCTGCCCTCTGCCCTCTGCCCTCTGCCCTCTGCCCTCTGCCCTCTGCCTAGTGCTGGGATTACAGATGTGCGCCACCATGCCTGGCAGTATTACTGGTCTTCCATCCTCTCTAAGTTTTGTTTATTTTATGTGTATCAGGCTTACTTTCCTTGCTGTGCTTTATATTCTTAAAAGCTAAATTCCAGATTTCTGTAGCTGGTTGTTTTCTCCCTCTCTTGATCACATAGAGGCAGGGCACTCTCAATAAAACCCTTACTGATAGAGAGTTTGAAAATCAGCACTTTAGGATAGGACACCCTGTGATTAATATACACCCCTCATATGAAGAGAGATTAGCCACTGAAAAGCGTTGCTCAAACATTTTATTGTGTAAGGCAAATCAAGTCTTCCAGGTTCTGTAATAAACTCAGCTGCTTAATTAACCTCATTCTTCTGGGACAGGAAATACAATCCATAATTTATTTCCAGGTCATTCACATAGACTGCAGAACTGGAAATGAGTTTGACAAGATATCCAAACTAAGTTTTATTTGATGACTGATGTCATCCTGGCAGACAGTACTAAAGGTGCCATGGGGATGTTGCGTCTCTCTGTCACCTGAGTGTACTTGGGTCACTGTGTTTCCTGCTCATTCTAACTGGATGGCTGATGTCACTCCATGGGGATGTTGCATCTCTCTGTCACCTGAGTGTACTTGGATCACTGTGTTTCCTGCTCACTCTCACTGGATGGCTGAGGTCACTTGTTTGACCCTCTGACTTCCTGGTCAACCCTCCATTCTCTTTGGTACGTGAAAATTGTAATAATCAAGCTAAGGTCGGTTGCAGCAAACAGAATCCTATTTAAGCAACTTAGGGAAGTAGGAAGGTTTTAGAGATAGAAATGGCTTCTCATGTTTTGTCACTGGCCACCTGATTTTCTGTTTCTCTGCTCTGTCTTAAGTGTCAGTGTTTATGTAAAGGCTGGCTTTTCATTTTTTTAAAAATTGTCAGAAGAATGAGATTCTCTTACATTTTTCTTGTGAGCCTCTGTGATCTCCTTGGATCTCCTACCCAGTACTTTTCCAGAATTGTTAGAGGAGTGTGAGGCATGGGTTATTGGAATCAGTCATTACTGCAGAAAGAGAGTATGGAGACCTAATTGGTGTAGAGGACACAGTTTCGGGTCCTGTCGGAAGTATGTGGCTGTTGTAGAATGGGGAATTGGGGATGCAGCAAAGTGTGTTTAGGCAGAGTAGACAGACAGACTGACAGCAGCTGCTTTACAGAGTACATCTAAGAAAGGACTTCTTAGATGACACACAACCCTGACCTCACATAGAATTGAAACGTGTTAGCATTAGCAGTGAAAAGGACAAAGTTTTTTTGTTTTGTTGTTTGTTTTTCATTGTTAATGCCCTGTCTGTCTTCCTTTCCTTCAGGAAATCAAATCAATGAAGAAAAGAATGAGTGAGTTATGCATTGACTTCAACAAAAACCTCAATGAGGATGATACTTTCCTTGAGTTTTCCAAGACTGAACTTGGTAAAAGTTTGTTATTTTGCTAGATTGAATTATACAACCTCACAGGTTCCAACCTAAATTAAAATTCAAAGAATTTTTTTTTTAAATTGTCTAGTATCAGGGCTGGAGATATGGTCAGCTTAAGGCTAAGAGTGTTGACTGCTTTTGCCAAGGAGATCCAGGTTTGAGTCCCAGTATTCTCATGGTTAATCTTTCTTGGTAACTTATACTGGTGTTTAACACCCTTCAAGCCTTGACAGTTTTTCTGCCTCTCTGTGTCCCCCACTGTAAACTAGTCTCTTCCTCTGGGGTCCTTTTTCTTTTTTTTTTTTTTTTGGCTTATTTTTTTCCTTTTCTCAGTTAAAATACCATCTGCACGGGTGTCCTGAAACATTTTCCTGTTTCAGATTGTCATTTCCTAAGCCACCTAGCCCATCACTGCCACCCCTTTCCAACACAATTCAAGTAAGATCGTACAATTGTCCTCTCACCTGAACTTCAGCTACCACACCAGATCCCTCCAGCTACTGAAAAGCACTGTGCCCTTGCTAAGAAAGCCAGTAACGAGTAGGAAATTGATCCATGAGAAATACCTTTTTGCAGGTGCTCTTCCTGATGACTTCATTGACAGTTTAGAAAAAACAGACAATGACAAGTACAAAGTCACCTTAAAGTATCCCCACTACTTTCCTGTCATGAAGAAATGCTGTGTCCCTGAAACACGAAGGAAGATGGAAATGGCTTTTCATACAAGGTGCAAACAGGTACCAAAAATGTCTTTATTTTGATCTTAACCAAAGATATTAAGGAAAGGGTGTGCTTTGTTTGCCAGTATCGAAGTCAGCCCAGCAACTGATAGTCCTGTTTCCATTTGTATTGCATTTGCTAATTCCACATACTTACAAGACTTTTAGATTTTTCATCTCCTCCTTGGTTTGCTTGGTTTACCATAAGCTAGACTGTTATAGTACAAATAGAACAGATAGGAGGCAGAGGCAGGCAGATCTCGGTGACTTTAAGGCCAGCCTGTTCTACAAAGTGAGTCCAGGACAGCCAGGGATACACAGAGAAACCTTGTGTATCCAAAAAAAAAAAAAAAAAAACAGATAAAAACAAACAAGAAGTTGCATTTTTCTGTATTTGAAGGCCAGAACTAGTAAGGAATCTCTCCCTCCTTAACAAGTAACCACCAAAGTAGATTCTAGAAATTACTATTACTTAGTAATTACTGGTAATTACTATTACCCTGTGGGGAAGAGTAGAGAAAGTACAGACCACACATCTTTAAAAACCTATTTCAGAAAACTTAAAAAAAAATACAAATAGCAACCATCAACTGCAATCATATTCCATTGACTCAAACTCTGTAGTCATATCTAGTTATGAGAGAAGCTGAGATATATACTCTTAGTTGACAATTATTTGTTAGACGTGGAGTTTTGTTGTTAAAGGGGGAACTGAAAATTGATTCTGAATCATCCAGCCAGCTCCACCCTAGTTCTAGCTACCAAAGGCACCATAAATGTTTTTTCTTTCACAGAACATTTGTCAGGCTCTGCACATTAATATCTTGGGATCAGAACCAAGCTCTGCTTGCCATTCAGTCGTCCCATGTGAGTTTCTCATGACGTAGCAGCCTACGAAAGAAAAGACAACTGATTAGCGCTCTCATCCCAGGCTACACCCAGTGATGGAATAGGAACAGAATAATCACAGGAATGAACAGATGGACGGATGCACAGAAGGAAGCAAGCAAAGCCAAACTGTGTGTGGTAGTGCATGCCCTGAGGCCTAACAGAAGCACCTACTCCCCTTGAGTTTGAGGCCACCCTAGTGTATGTAGCAAGCTCCAGGCCAGCCAGGAATGGAATACCTGGTGAGACCTTGTCTCAAAAAGCCAAAAAAGGAAGAGGAGAAACTGAACCATAGAAGATACCTAGAAATTTTCAAAAATTATTTGGCAAGAACTTTACAAGTTGTGTTCCATTTGCCTGTAGTGAATGCTTTCTTGACTGTCTCTCCCCATGGCCATGCCTTAGGGGACTGCTAGATAGAGTCCTACTGGTTTAAAATACAAGGCTTAGGAGCCAAATAGCCACAGTGTTTTCGCATGTCCTTTGTATAAAGCATTTTCAAAAACTTAGCTTTTTGTATGTTAACCTCTAGGCAGCTAAAATACAGTACCCAAATACTACTTTTGTTCATAGTTCCTGCCAAATCTTATTAACTGATTCATTTCTACGTTTGTTCCTCTGTTTAAAAGACTGCTTTGGGGGCCTTTTGGAAAAGGTAAACTTTTGCAAGGAAAAAAAGAAGTAGGCAGTGTTCTCAATAAATGTCTGTAATTGAATAAGTGAATGACATTCTACTCCCATGATGTCAGAGCTGCAGCACAGCTGGCTTTTCCAGTGGCCTCAATCCATAAGGAAGGTCTGCCTCATCTTCCATCTTCCAATCCTCCTTCTTTCCATTTTCCATCTTATAAGCTGCCCAGTTCTTTGAGCCCATCTCTCTCCTGTAAATTTTTCTAGAAGTAGCACATAGTGACAAACAAGACCTAATAGCTACATGGCATTTCTTCAGAGTTACAGCAAACATTACCAATATTATGACATATATAGTATACCCATAGTGAGCGTCGCCAGCTTCCCAGCCTGCTTGTCTCCCTCTAATCGCTATCCACTTCTGTACTTTTTTCATTTTTGTTACGGCAGCATTTTATTCCAATCAGTCTCCAAATCCCATGATACGTCTTTACAAAACCAATCAAATGTGTAATAAGTCAAACTATGAAGTGGGTTTGAGGCTAGCCTGAGCTATAAAATGAGCCCTTGTGTCAAAAATTAAAACAAGTCAGGTTTAGTGGCTCACATCCACAAACCAAGTATTCAGGAGACTGAGACAGGCAAGTTCCTGTGAATTTGAGGCTACCCTAGGCTACAGAGTGAGACCCTGTCTTAACTCACACGCACACATACACACAAATAACAGGGTTGGGACTATGACTTGGTGGGTAAAGGCACTAGCCATGCAAGCCTGACAATACACACAAAAGCCAGCTGTGATGGCATACAAGTAATCCCAGCAGTTTTATGGTAAAATGGGAGACTGAGGCAGGAGAATCACCTGGAAGCTCATGGGCCAGCTAGCCTGGGGTATGAAGTACTGCAGTAGAAACAATAGAGACCTTGCTTCAACAAAATTGAAGTCAGAATCAGAATTTGGAAAGTTGTCTTTAGACCTCCACACACATGCTTGGATATACAAATATTTCCCACCATATATACACAAATAAATTAAAATATAAAAATTTGTATATATAAGAAAAATGAGTTCATAATTTTCTGACTTGATTGTTGGGATTATTAATTTTTCCTTTGACATTATAAGAACTACTTTTCCAGGACTGAAGAGATGGCTCAGTAGTTACGAACAGTTATTGCTCTGCCAGAGGACCCAGATTTTGTTCCCAGCACCCACATGGTGTATCACAACCATAAGTAAATCCAGTACCAAGGGATCTGATAACCCATTTGGACCCCTCAAGCACCATGCATACATCCAGTGAACATATATATGCAGGCAAAACACTAATACACAAAAATAAAATACAATTTTAAAAATTAAAAACACAAAGAATTACTTTTCTTTTAAAATAAAGATTTTTTTTCTGTGATATACACTTGTAATCCCAACACCCAGGAGACCAAGAAGAAGTTTTCTATGATTCTGAAACTATCACTGGGATACATAGTGAGTTCTAGGCCTGCCAGGGCTACGTAGTAAAACCTTGTCTCAAAAAGAAGCAAAATGTGTGTGTTTGTGTGTGTGTGTGTGTGTGTGTTGTTCTGAGTATTTTGGTACAAAATAGAAAATGTGTTGAAGAAAAGCCTATAAAAACTGTTTTACCGGGCGGTGGTGGCGCACGCCTTTAATCCCAGCACTTGGGAGGCAGAGGCAGGCGGATCTTTGTGAGTTCGAGGCCAGCCTGGTCTACAAAGCGAGTCCAGGACAGCCACAGATATTCAGAGAAACCCTGTCTCGAAAAACCACAAAAAAAAAAAAAACTGTTTTAAGTGTAAAATACCATAGTATGTTCATCTGTTTGTGCTATTTAAACAAAATACTATAGACTAGACAACTTATAAACAGTAGAGATTTGTTTTTCCTGATTTGGAGGCAGGAAATCCAAGATGCATGTGTTTACGTGGAAGAAGGAAAACTCTTCTTTAATGACAGGCCAGGGCAAGAAAACCCTAAGCTGGTTTCTTCCAGCTCTCTTGTAAGCCACTAATCAGTTCGTGGAGATAGTGCTAAAAGGTCCCATCTCTTAGGACCACAGCAATACAAATGAATTTTCAACATATTTTAGGGGAACCGTCAGAGGTTAATTGTTCTGGAACTATCACCAACACCCATTCACAGAACTTTTCACACTCTCTTACCAAAGTGCATTTATTACAAACTCCCTGTTCACTGTTCTGTTTTCCCTGTCTGTGAACTTCATGGCTGCAGGAAACTCACATGTGTCTTGTGACTTACATTTACTTAGCATAATGTCAGAAAGGTTTACCACTTTGAAGCACGTTGGAATGCCCTTCTTCTTAAGGATAAATTGCATGTTGCTATATAGATGTACCACATTTTCTTGATGCAGTCTTCTATTGCTGGGCACTTGAGTTATTTCCACAGTTTCACTATTGAATAATGATGCTTTGAATATAGGTATCTATAGATATCTGTAGATTGTGTGTCTGTTGTCAGTTCTCTTGAATATTTTCCCAGAAGTAGAAATGGGATTATATGGTAATTCTGTGGGGTTTTTGTTTTTGTTGTTGTGGGGGGTGTTTTTGTTTTGAGGTTTTGTTTCATTTGTTAAGGCTGGCTCTCATCTAAACCCTGGGTGGCCTTAAACTCATTATGTAGCCAGTGCTGACCCTGAATTTCCTTAGCTTCCTGCCTCTACCTCCCAAGTGCTGAGATTACAGGCATGTGCCACCATGCCTGGTTTATGTGGAGACAGGGCCCAAACCCCAGGCTTCATGAATGTTAGGCAAACACTTTATTCCTAACCCATCTGTGTGTAACTCCTGAAGATCCACCGTGTCATTCTGTAGAGCAGCTGAACCATTTTACATTCTCATCAGCAGTGCACAAGGCTACCAGTTTCTGTACATCTTTATCAACACGTTCCTTTCCATGTGTGGAGATAGAATAGCAAAACAAATTGGCATGAAGTTTAAATGGTGAATTTCGTGCTCTGTATAATTTGCCACAAACATCAGAAAGTTGTAACTATGGGTATTTGGTACACTTACATAATTGAAAATGAGTGAGAAACCACAGTAATTCATGAAGCATATTTTTGCTCTGAGTTTAGAGTGCATCAGAGTTTATGAAAGAACTTACAGCTATCTCCAAAGAATAAAATGTTATAAATTATTTCAGGAATAATGCACCACATATTCAAATTTTCTTACCGCTGAAATGGAAGCAGTGGTTAAGATGGTTGGCAACTGGCTGGCAGTTCACAGCCTCACTGACCCACTGACTGTTCTTTAGTGTTCACATCCAGTTGATCGTCCTGTTTCTGTTGTTCTTGTTACTAGGAAAACACCATGATTCTGCAACAGCTCCTCCCTCTGCGAGCACAAGTGGCCAGACTACTGGGCTATAACACCCATGCTGACTTTGTCCTTGAACTGAACACTGCAAAGAGCACGAGCCACGTGGCTGCCTTTCTAGGTCAGTCCTTTATTCAGGACCAGTGTATGTTTTTGTTTCCTTTGCTGTATATCATCTTACTGCATAATGTCCGCTTAACTTCAACATCAGTTAGGTACCGAGGCTGCCTCCAAGCACACCCTGGTTTCACGAGAAGGATATTGGTCAGCTTTTACCTTAGATGAACTCACAATTCTTAGGCCTGCTGGGGTTCTCTGTCTCATATGTTGTTGGGACATTGACTCTGTATTTTACATATGGTAGGTATGAACTAATAGACTGTTAAGTCATAGCCTTTACTCACTGCCGGTAGGTATGTGATACTGTACTCTGGCTACTGGTAGAGTTGTATGAAATAAGCTGAAGATATGGTATAAAATGAAAACAGAGCATATATAAACAAAAAAATGGCACTTTATCCACCAAAGTCCACTTTTAATATATAGAGTGCGTCAAATGTGTTACCTAATTACTGTAGTCACATACATTTTAAGTGTTTCCATAAAGCTTTTTTAGAAACTACGGTTGCCTGGGCCTAGTGGCACGTGCCTTTATTCCCAGCATGCAGACAGATCTCTGTGAGTTCAGGGCCACCCTAGTCTATACTGTGAGTTCCAGGCCAGCCATAGCTACATAGTGTGACTGTCTCAAGGAGAAAACAGTAACAACTAAGGTTTCTGGTATAGGTAGACGGCTCCGTGAATAAAGTGTGTACTACACAAAAATGAGGACTAGAACCAAATCCCTACAGTGCATGTGAAAGCCAGGCAGGCATGGGCCACCTGTAATCCCTGCACTCGGAGGAACAAGCAGAGCACCCTTAGGACAACCAAGCTAACTGGGCTACACAGTTAACAAGCAAGGGCTCAAATGAGAGACCCTGCTTCCATAAATAAGGTGTAGAGTGATTGAGGAAGATAGCATGTTAACACACATGTGCAAGTGCACCACCTCACACGTGAGCACACATACACACACAGTATACATAGACATGTGCCTCTGCCTCCCAAGTACTGAGATTAAAGTCACCTAGTACCACACCTAGCCCAAACTCTTAAATGATATTAAAGTTACTTTATACTCCTTCAACTACATGTCAAAGTATTTAGCTTTAGTAGCCATTTATTAGTGTCATCAAATTGGAACAGACTACCCAGCACTTGAGAGGCAGAGGCAGGCGAATCTTTGTGAGTTCGAGGCCAGCCTGGTCTACAAAGCGAGTCCAGGACAGCCAGAGATATTCAGAGAAACCCTGTCTCGAAAAACCAAAAAAAAAAAAAAAAAATTGGAACAGACTAATAATGGGCTAAAATTGGGCATGGTGGTGCACTCCTATAATCCAAGCAGTCAGGAGGCTGAGAGAGGAGGGTGCCATGAACTTGAGGCCAACCTGGGTTATGTAGCAAGTACCAAGTCAGACAGCTACAGTGTGAGACCCTGTCTCAGTAAACCAAAGAATAAAAATTAAATAATAGAATAGGTTAAGAAACTAGCTTTTAGCCCAAAATTTACTCCACTACTTTTTTCTCAATAGTGATGTCATGGTTTACCTGTGTCTATGGTAGAATCATATACGACTTATAGACAGGTGCTCCATCAGTGGCAATCCTATAATTCATTTGTGCGACTCTGAGGCATCTGGAATAGCTAATGGAAGATAGCATGCCCAGTGGTAGAAGGACAGAGTCCTTTCTCCAGAGTCCCTGCGTGCTGGGAAGAGAGCAGAGAGGTGAACAGGTCAGGCTGGAAGATCTGGTGCTTGTCGTCCAGGAGACGGCTCAGCTCAGGGACTTGGCAGGTTTGCCGAGAATGCTTTCTGTAGTGGTGACCGCCTATGCTGAGCTCTCTCCCTAGCAACTACCTCATGACCTTAGTCCTGTAAGATAGCTGCCTTGTGCTGCCTGTCTTCACACGGCCTCTACAGGCCTAATGGAAACTGTGTTTCTCTGACCGTCTTGAGTTTTTATTTTCTCTTTCCTCACAGCATCCATTGGGTAGCTCTCACACCTTTGAGCTGCCTCTAACCTGTGTCCAGTACAGACCCAAGCACAAACCTATCTTACCATAGTTAACAAATTGTGAAAGAAATGCAGAGGAGGTTACTCATTTAATTAACTTTTTAGAAAGCAAATAATCAGAATTTGACTACAGTATATAAATTGCTCAGACCATCTATTTCTCCAGCTAAAATTTAGAACCGTTCTTGCTCTCTCGAAATCCTCCTCCTTCAGACTGGAGCTGTGGAAGGCAGGCTAAACCCATGGTCAGATATGCAGAACAGTTTCTAGATGATGCTGCCTGCGGGTCATAGGAATTGTTGTTTTAGGAACATAGCCTTGCTGCGCATGCGTGCACACACACACACACACACACACACACACACACACACACACACACACTTAGTTTTTCCATTGCTTTGTTCTGAACTGTGATGTTCCTGAGTCAAGGCTCTTGAGGTAAACTTCACCATTGCTGCCATTGGAAGGAAATTGTGGCTGGGTTTGGTGGTGTAAAAGACAAGGGCAGAAAGAGTTATCAACTAAATCACTCTGGAGAGAGAGAGCTGCTGCTTCTCCTTTGGGTGCTGCTTGCTGTGACCAACCATTTTCAGATCTGTCAGTCCTTGTGACTACACTTGCTCCCAAGAGTGCATCACTAACTTGCCCATCTCCCTCACAGATGACTTAAGCCAGAAATTGAAACCCTTGGGTGAGGCAGAACGGGAGTTTATTTTGAGCTTGAAGAAGAAGGAATGTGAACAGCGAGGCTTCGAATACGACGGGAAAATCAATGCCTGGGACCTCCATTATTACATGACGCAGACGGAGGCACTCAAGTACTTGGTGGACCAGGAGTCCCTCAAGGAATACTTCCCCATCGAGGTGGTCACTGAAGGCTTGCTAAGCATCTACCAGGAGTTGTTGGGACTTTCATTTGAGCAAGTGGCTGATGCTCACGTTTGGAATAAGAGTGTTTCACTTTACACTGTGAAGGATAATGCTACTGGAGAAGTGCTGGGACAATTCTACCTGGACCTCTATCCAAGGTACTGGATTGGCTATTAGAGTGACCTGACTCCACCCTTGCATATTCCCTACATGTGATGGGTACTACAAGGGTTAAAATGTTGATTCTCAATGGGCTGTGGTGTCACATGCCTTTAATCCCAGCACTTGGTAAGCAGAGGCAAGTAGATCTCTGTGAGTCCGAGGCCAGCCTGATATACAGAGTGAGTTCTAAGACAGCCAGGATACACAGAAAAACACTGGCTCAAAAAAGGGGAGAGGACGACCTCTGAAGCCAGAAAGTCTGCCTTCATCCCTTACTAGAGAAATTACCCAGTTTTGCTATGCTCTTCCTTTCCTTGAAACACGAAGGATGTCCTGAGAGATGGGACTGCTGTAGCCCTGGTTTTGTGGATATTGCAAGATTAAATTGGCTGATTCATATCTTTTAGAAGATAGCACAGGACATAGCTGAGTTCTTTATAGAACAAAACACGCGTGTGCGCGTGTGTGTATGTCTTACACACTATGTATGTGTTGTACATGCATGTGTGTGTGCATGTACCGGGCCAGAGAGGACATTGGATAAGCATTAGCTAACATCACCATCTGCTGCATTTACTTAATGTAAAATTGCCCCCAGACTGTTTGTTACCTACTCTGCCTTCCAGTCAGTCCTCTATAGTCTGTGACTATCTCTCCTCAGTGTTTCTGAGAGCCAGCACAATAGAGTAGAAATAGCAAAACCTTTGCTCTTAGTCTCATGAGGCCCAGTGCTCTACTGACATAACCTCCTTGAGATGCTCGTTCTTCAGAGCCTTTCACTGGGTTACTTTCGCACTAAGGTCTGCATGTGTACATATCCCCTCCACTTAATCAAGAGTAAAATTTCATATACTAAAGTGTGTAACTCTCAACTCCACATGTTTCATCAGACACAAAACATTTGGATCTTTTTCTCCTTAGGCTACTTTCTAAAACAAACCAAACCTTTTGCAGTTACTAACTAACCCATTTTTACTAAATAGACCAAAAGGATTTGTGGTACTCCTCCTTCACCAAAGTGTAGGTGAGTAATCCACTGGTCCTGGATGCTCAGGAGCTGAATTGTGATCCATTTAGTTTCACAGATGTCCTTTAGCTATCCCAAAGTTTGGGGTTTTTTTTTTAAGTTCCAGGAGGACCAGTGGTGGTTCTATAGGTAAAGAAAGGTGCTTGCCACCAGGGCTGACAACTTTAGTTTGATTCCCAGAAGCCTAGTGGAAGGAAGTAATTGACTCTTGCAAATTGCTCCCCCCCACATACACACACACACACTGTAGTATGCACATACCCATGGACATATATACACACATGCGCATATACGTCAGAGGGTAATCCTTTGGGCCAGCAGGATTAGTGGGTAAAAGTGGTTACACTCAGGGTTGACAACCTGAGTTTGATTCCAAAATCCCACAAGGTGGCAGGAGAGGCCCTCCTGAGAGTTGTGTCTCCACACAGGAGCTGTCCACATCCACATACATGCATGTGTGCACACACACACACACACACACACACACACACACACACACTCACTCACTCACACAAATGCATGTACACGAACACACAAATAAAACTCAAAGCAGGAAATCTTTGAACATTGCAGTGTCCTGTGCCTGTCTCCAAATGCATTTATGAGGGACAAATTCCTCCCATCCTACTGTGTTTCTGCCGACATACTTGCCTTGTTTCATATTCAGAGATCTGGTCATAGCTACCAGAAATTTTATGGCTGAGTTTTTGTTTTGTTTTGGTAGGGGTTGTTATTGTTGTCATTGTGAGACAAGATCTCTCTGTGTAGTCCCCGGTTGTCCTTAAGCTCACTGTATAATCCAGGCTGGCCTTGAGCTCACAGAAATCTTCCTGTTTCTCCCTCTTGAGTGCCAGAATTAAAGATGTGCACCATCATGCCTGGCCTCAGGTTTATTTTTTAAAAAGAAAGGACAAGGGCTGGAGAGATGCTCAGCAGTTAAGAGCACTGGCTGTTCTTACAACAAACCCAATTCCCTCCCATATGGTTGGCCACAAGCGTCTATAACTCCAGTCCCGGGGTTCCAACACCCATCTCTGGCCACAGGGGCACTGGTGTGCAGGTGGTACACAGGCATACATTTAGATAAACACTCCAAAAATAAAAATAAATAAAATTTCAAGAAGAATAGGGCCTGGAGTGATGGCATAGGGGTTAAGAGCCCTTGATACTCTTCCAGAGGACCAGAGTTCAGTTCCTAGCACCTATATCACGCAGCTCACAACTGCCTGTAATTCCAGAACCTGGAGATTTGATGCCTTCTGGCCTTCACGGGCACCTGCACACGTAGCATACACATACTCATAAATAGCAAAAATAATTTTAAGATAAATTATAAGCAAAAAGCGAAGAAGGCTAAGCCTCTCTGAGAATTTAAAAATTAGCAGAAAGTCTTTAATTTTAAGATTTAAAAAAAATTCTAAATTCTTTAACTGTTTTCAGCAAGCGTATTTGTGTATTGGCTCTGCAGCAGATTGGCACTCACTTGACACTCTCATCAAGTGCATGCAGCATATTATAGTACACCAAAGACTATGTAAAGTGACAGGAGCATGCTGCCATTCCCCATTACCTGTTTATACATTTCCAGCTCACTCCATGAGATCTTCCAAGAGTACTGATGGGCTCATTGAGTACACAGAGTTCTGGAATTCCAGACATGGGCACCGTGCTCTAATAAGACTGTCTTGTAGTTTCCAGCTCTGCCACAGTTATCCAGCTCGCTAACATAGCATTCAAACCTTTCAGCATATCCATGTGGTTACTTTACTTCAAATGTCCTCATAGCTCCAGCATCACTATTGTGTGTGAATATGGGCCCCCTGTTGCTTTGCATCTTTGTATTTCTCACAAGTTGATTGAAAGACATTTGAATAGGACACTGAAGACTACAATTACTTTTATGTCTAAAATTGACCCCACATTTACGTCTGCTGGCTTTTCATGTGGGGTATTAGCTCATGTCGTGGTCAGGGAGGTTCTGGAGCTACCATTGCCTCGATTAAGCTTTCCGTGCTGCAAACTTCCCTTTGTTCTAGATTATATCTAGACTTGATTTGCCAAAGCCTTTCATAAGTCTCCCCCACTTCTTCCTACATCTCTGTGCTTTTCCCCAGAAGCAGGTCTTTATCCAAGCAGAAGGGCGCTCTGATTGGTTACCGGCTGCTTACTCGCCTGGTTGGGGGTAGGAAATCTCTGATGTTTTGATCCAGCATTAGTCTGTCCTTTGTTGTTTCTTGGTTTTGTCCATCTTCTTTTCCTGAGACAGTGTTGCTAAACACCGGAGGCTGAACTCCAGCTCCTGGGTACCTGCGTGCCACCATCCCTGGCCAGCATCAGGGTAGCCTCTGGGGCCTGTGTCTTAGGCATGGGGCCTGGTCCTGCCTCATCTACAGCCGTAGGTCTGAGCACATGGTGGATTTCCACCCCATAGAGGCTCTTTTCCTTTCTGGGGCTATGAAGGCCCTTGGCCTGTAGGACACAAATGAAAAAGCATCTAAGTGATCCTTCATGTCCTTGCTGCCTCAGGAGTGTCTGCCCATCCCCGTGGCTTCAGAAAATCTGGGATGTGCAGAATGTCTGGGGTGTCACAGTTGGAGTCAAGGCAGGAGCAATTCCCTGTCTAATTTTAGCATCTGAATAGGAACCAAATTTGTTTTTCTTTCCTTTGAATGGCATCAGCCATTGGGGGGGGGGGCGCCGTGCAGGGGAGACTCAGGGAACCAAGAAAATATCTTTTGGAGTCAAGTATGACTTACTGCCCAGAAGAAGCCATGACATGTTTTTGCTAAAGAGGGTCCATTTCACAGTTCTGTGTTTCTTTCTCCCAGGGAAGGGAAATACAACCATGCAGCCTGCTTTGGTCTCCAGCCAGGCTGCCTTCTCCCTGATGGCAGACGGATGATGTCTGTGGCTGCCTTGGTGGTCAACTTCTCACAGCCTGTAGCAGGCCGGCCCTCTCTCCTGAGACATGACGAGGTGCGGACCTACTTCCATGAGTTCGGTCACGTCATGCATCAGATTTGTGCACAGGTGAGCAGGTTTTTTTGTTGCTGTTTTTTTTTTGTTTGTTTGTTTTTGTTTTTCATAGCAAACCTACCAGCTACTTCCAGTTATTTCTTTCCTTTTGGCTGCTCTCAGGTGTCTCTCTTTGCCTGATATTTTTTCACAAGCAGTTTCCTTGTCACATCCCCTCACATTGTATTTTCACTTTGAGGTAGCCCAATGATGAAGATCTTGTAGAATATCTGCTTATGGAGAAACAACAGTGGTTTCCAACCACCTTGAACCTTCATTCCCTTTCTACTACTGAGTAGCCTCAAATTAAAACTACAAGTAATATAGCCATGCAGAGCTAGTTGTGGTGGCATGTTAATTGTAACCCTGTACTTGGGAGAGGCAGGAAGATTAAGTGAGTTCAAGACCAGCCTTGGCTACATAGCAAGATCAAGGCTACCTTGGGCTCCATGAGAGCCTAACACACACAAATTACTGTGTACAGGATTTTTCCAGGAAAAGGGTATGTGCAGTAGATCAAAAGGGCTTTTTTAGTGCCAAAAATAAAAGTCATCTGTTGTATGTGTGTTCCTGTGTGTCCGACCAGAGGTCAGTGGTCAGTGTCTACTGTTCTTCAGGAGCTGTCTGCTGTGTTGTTTTTTTTTTTTTTTTTTTTTTTTGGTTTTTCGAGACAGGGTTTCTCTGTATAACAGCTCTGGCTGTCCTAGACTCACTTTGTAGACCAGGCTGGCCTAGAACTCACAGAGATCCGCCTACCTCTGCCTCCCAAGTGCTGGGATTAAAGGCGTGCACCACCAACGTCTGCTGTGTTTTTTGAGACAAGGTCTCTCACTGAGACCAGGGGGCTCCCTAGTTAGGTGAGGCAGACTGACCAGCAACCCTCAGGGATCCATCTGCAAGCAGCCACCACCATGCTGGCTTTGAAAAGTAGATTCTGCGGTTTGAGCTAATGTCTCCATTGTTTATCTAGCCAGCACTTCACCAGCTGAGCTGTCCCCCCAGGCCAGGAAAGGATTTCTGGTTTTCTTTTCTTTTTCTTGTTCTTCTTTTTTTTTTTTTTTTTTTTGGAGACAAAAATCTGATAATGTATAGTCCAGGTGGCCTTGAACTCATGATTCTTCCTGCCACAGTCTCAGGTGATACTTACTGTTGCATGGGTTGTTTTATGTTTTGTTCTGTTTTTTCAGGGCTGTTGGCTAAATCCGGGGCTTCATGATTTTGCCAGGCAAACCCTCTACCACTGTGTTGTGTTCATAACCAAAAGACTGTGTTTATGTTAGTCTGCCCATGGGTTCCACTGCCAGTACAAAAAAAATGAAAGATATTTTTTCTCTCCTGAATGCAATCCATTTAACAGTTTAACTAGGCCCAAACTATTTTTAGTTTATGTTATAAATTTGTTACTATTTAACCGTTATTTACATTATTAACCTCTGATCACTTAACCTAATGTTTTAAATATACTGGTAGCAGAAATTTTTTTCTTTTTTTGGTGTTAAATTGTAATTTTAATTGGAAAACAAATATACAACTTAGAGTGGATTTGAAGCAATTTGTGCCATAAACAGATTTTCTTTAAGTGACTAAACAAAGTTTTAAAAGGAAGTAACAATAAAAGAAAATGTTTCTGGCACAATACAGTACAAAAAAATAGTGTATGAGTACCTGGGTAAAAAACCTGTTTTGCAATAGTGTAACTTTTAAGTACATATTGTTGACTATCCCCACACTTCAATTACAACTCCACACTTCAACAACAGCATGCTGACAGTTCCTAAAAACTTCTTTAAAAAAGGCATAACTCAGATGTTCCCTCATTTAACCAACTCCATCTAAGTTTAGAGGTGCAGAAGGGCTCAGGTATATCCAGAGTGAGCCACATGCAACATGTTACTTGGTTAACTTTCTAAAATAAGGTTTGACAATGACAGTAAGATAAGGGAAGAAAACATGGAGGAATGAAGTCTTAATTACCATACATGAAAATTTTTTGACAGTCGGGGAACTAGGAAAGATTTAAGAATAATGTAATGGAGATTCTCATGTCTTTTCCATTAAAAATTAAATTAAGACTAACCTTATTTTTAAGCATGTCTCTTTGTGTGTGTGTGTATGTATGTATGTATGTGTGTGTATATGTGTGAGAGAGAGAGAGAGTATGTGTGTGTGTGTGTGTGTGTGTGTGTATGTATGTGTGTGTGTGTGCAGCTATCCAGAGAGACCAGGAGAGGATATTGATTATCCTGCAGCTAGAGTTACAGGCAGATATGAGCTGCCCAGTATAGGTGTTGGAAACCAAGCTTAGGTCTTGTATAAGTGCTGCATGTGCTTATAACTGAGCTATTTCTCCAGCCCCATAATAATAATGTTTAAAGGGTGTTTTTCCATGTTAAGGCTAATATAAAAATATGGTAGCAGAAATTAAGAGACAGTTTTTTAAATTTGGAATCTCTGTGTGTACCCATTGACACAGACATGATCACACACACACACCACACACACGTGTGCACACCCAACTTTAATAAGTAAAATGAATTATTTAAAACTAGTACTTTCAATATATTATCTGTTTATTCTGGTGCCTCCATATGTTCCTTTAAAACAAAAATGAAACAAACAAAAAGGCCTACGGCTACCTGTAGTGGTCACACTTGTCATCCCAGCATGCAAGAGGCTGAGGCAGGAGGATTGCCATGAGTTAAAAGTAGTTATATGCTTAATATGCTCACAACCTTGGGTTTAATCCTAACACACACACATAGACACACACACGGGGGTGGGGGACAATATCCTGTTACTTTGAATAAACAGTGGAAAATACAACAGAAGTCTGTCCAGATGTGTAAGTCCAGATGCTGCCCAAAGAAGAAACTCTTGTGAGGATTATTTCAAACTTCTTAGATGATTTTAAAGTCTGTTCTCCCAATACTGGAGTTCCACAGGTGTTTGTCAGTATTGAACTTGTATCATCCTTTCTTGTGCCCTTATAGTCTCTTGAATTATGATAGCTCTGCTTTCCATTTTTGTGAAATACTTCTATGATTAGGTTAAAAGAGTGAAAATAACTTCCTTAACTTCATTGGTATGGATTGTTTATCTGTATGCAGATAAGCAAGGTTCCACCTTTAAAATGGTTGGTCTTTTATTTATTTATTCATTTATTTATTTATCTTAATGTTCTATGTATATAGATGTTTTGCATGTATGTATATATGTATGCACATATATGTACCATGTGAATGCAATACCCATGAAGGCCACAAGAGGCTGTCAGATCCCCTGGGACTGGAGTTACAGACAGTTGTGAGCTGCCATGTTGATGTTTGGAATTGAACCCAAATCTGTTGTAAGAACAGCCACTGCTTTTAACCACCAAGCCATCTCTCCAGCCTTGTTTATTTAAGTGTTTTGAGCTGAGTACTTCTCCATAAAAATGTCCTTAGATTCACATTCTGAAAATTGTAAGATGGAATTCCAAAAACTCACAGAACCCCCACCTTTACACACACAGCCCATGTAGCTGAAAAGATGAGCCAGAAGTTTAGAGCTCTTAATTCAGCAGTTTACTGCTCAGTGTGGACTATTGTTAGTTTTACAAAAAAGTAATTCAGTGTCTTAATCACATTTATTAGATTAATAGTTATCTTCCAGTGAGATTTCATTGTTCCTGATGCAGATTTGTGAGGCATAGTCCTCTTATAACCTCATAATCTGGTGCTTACCATATTCTTCAGACAGTTCTCCACAGCCCTTTTATTCATATTATTTCCATTACTTTTCATACTTTGAGGTAGTCACTGTCGCACTAGAAAATACTTTCTTGATGTTCTGTGATATTAAAAACTGATGCATGATCGGAATAATATGTTTCAAATCAAAACTTGTTACCTTTTTTTTTTAATTTACTCTAATATTATACATGTATGGATATTTTGCCTATCTACCACTTGGGTGCCTAGTGCCTCAGGAGGCCAGAAGAGAGTGTTGGATCCCCTAGAACTAGACTTACCAGTGGCTGTGCGTCACCACATGGATGCTGGAAATTGAGCCTGGGTCTTCTGGAAAGAAGCCCAATGCTCATAACCACTATGTCATCTCTCTCCATACTAGTGTTTCTCTCTTAAAGCAATCAATTCCCTTCCATTCTTAGACCTTTGGCTAACCATTCATGAGCAGAATGTGCCCTTTTAATGAGTGGTGTGTTGATAATATCCTTTGATCTTCATGAGATTATCTTTGAAAACTGCGTCTATTTTTATCATTCAGATGACATGCAGCATTTTAGAATGTTGGAGTATTGAGACATTCATGCTTAGAACCAGTGACCAGTACTTTCTACCTTTATACATACAGATCTGTGTGTTTCCTGCTTTTAACTTTAGAGACCTTTTGTACTGATCTCAAACAAATGGCAGTGGAGTGAAATTCATAACTTCTGTGTGCACTAATGCTTCTGAATTTGCCATACATGTGCAGTAGATTGGTTTTAAGATATGACACCTCTTTGTTTGGATTCTGCACTGTGACAGCCTGGAGGTTGAATGGCCAGAGAAGCTCACTGGAGCATGGCATGGTAGTATTTAAATGTGTGTGCAGGAACTTCCAGTTTTCAGGCATGTGGGTGCCCTAGTTCATTGTTTACTGTGTCGTCATCAGGAACTTGAGTTTCACCGTGTTTTCTTGTGTGTACGCTGCCAGTTCAGTAATTTGGAAGATACCAATCAGGAGAGGCATCGCCAGTATCTGTTCCTGTTTCATGGTTTGTGTTCTCTGTAATCCCTGGCCTTTTGAACTTCTGTAGAACAGAAGAGTAATGCTTCTCAATAGTTTTCATTCATGCTCATATCTTTGTTGGTTATATGTTAAAATCAGTAATGGGTTTGGAACCATAAAGAGGTACTTATTTTAATAACATCAGAATCACAACAAAGACTTAATTAAAAGTGAAAATGGCTGTATATAGTCAGACAGACTTCAAATGATGTGACCAGAAATAGTCTATAAACTAATACCTTTGGTCTTTTTAAAATATTTAAATTATATGCCACTATGGAGAAACAGACCTTGTCAAGGGAACCTTAGTGTTGTGACCAAACATTGGATTAAAATATTTAGGGCTAGCTGGGCATGGTGGCGCACGCCTTTAATCCCAGCACTTGGGAGGCAGAGGCAGGCGGATCTTTGCGAGTTCGAGGCCAGCCTGGTCTACAAAGTGAGTCCAGGACAGCCAGGGTTACACAGAGAAACCCTGTCTCGAAAAACAAAAAAAAAAAAAAAAAATATTTAGGGCTAATTTCAATCCATGTACCCCATCAAAAAAAGAAAAGAAAAATATGATTTGGCCTTTTCAAACCCTCTCATTTCTCTGTTCATAAAATGGAGACACACCTGGCGTGGTGGCACTCTCCTTTAATCCCAGCACTCAGTAGGCAGAGGCAAATGGATCTCTGTGAGTTCAAGGCCAGCCTGGTCTACAGAGTGAATTCCAGAACAGCCAGGGCTACATAGTGAGACCCTGTTTTGGGGGGGGGGGGACAACTAAAATGAAATATTGATAATAACAATTCTATTAAGTATGTCACTGACATAGTGGGGAAATTAAATATATTTAAAAAGCACATGAAAAAATACTGGGAGTCATATGTTAGTTTCTTTTGTTTTATTTTTATTCCTATTTATTTATTTATTTATTTGGTTTTTCAATACAGGGATTCTCTGTGTAGCCCTGGCTGTCCTGGAATTCGCTCTGTAGAGCAGGTTGGCCTTGAACTCACAGAGATCCAACTGCCACTGCCTGGCTAGTTTTGTATTTTGCAATAGAAAATCTTTTGTTTATCCTTTGATATTTTTTAGTGTTTTATAATTGTTTATGTATAACAATTATATTCAATGCTTTAAGGATCAAAACTGAAGAAGTGGGGGGAATGGGGCAAGAGGAAGCAGACCAGTGGCCATGAGACTCAGGAACACGCGTGGGTGCTGCTGTTCAGAGGCTGTGAGTGAAAGGCTGTGGGAGGAGGCTGGAAGGCCTTGCACAGATGATCACTGGCTACATCAAATTTGACTCCATAAGCAAGAACAGCATAAACTGCTTATTATCCTGGGGATGGTAGAGGATTGATTAGCTGTAGAGAAGCATACATATGTGTTATTTTTATAACTAACATTAAGATATGTCTACTTGGTTAGATATAATTGCTTGGTCAAAGCAAGCCAGACTCAAGACAGGTGCAGATTGGGCAGGCTAAGAAGAAAAATGGAGCTGGGTGAGGTATCATACACCTGCAATCCCAGCACTCTGAGGCTGAGGCAGGAAGATCCCACGTTCAAGGCCAGCATGGATAACGTAGCGAGTTTGTGAGCAGCTTGAGCTGTGAAGCAAGCGACTGTCTGAGAAACGCAGCAGAAGCCAGCACTGCACTCCTCTCTCCTCACAGGTCTCCCCTCAGTGCGCCCAGCGTATTATCTCCCCATTGTCTAAGGGAAAAGCTCTGGAATCTCAGCACGACTTCCCCCAAGGCAGCCCGGCCTGCCCCAGCCACTCTGTGGCCTCCTCCACACTGGAGGCAGCTTGTGGCACATGGTCTGACTTAGTTCTCCCACATGCAGATTGGGAGGACTTTTTCCTAAGGTGCTACATGGAGTTCTGATAAAACTGCAAAATGTCATTGTCTAGTTTCACCTTTCCCTTTGAACTTTTAGTTTGTGGCTTTGACATCACACATGATTTCTTTCAGGATCTCTCTTTTATTGTTTTGGTATTTTGTTTTGTTTATTTGTGTACAAATGCATACATATATGTTAGCATAGAATAAATCCTAACATAAACCAAAATGTGAACCTGTATACTATGTGCTTGTAAATCCATATACTATTTGCTTGGAAATATGCATATTTCTTTTGTTTATTATAATTTTTAATTTGTTTGTTTTGTTTTGCTTTTTTAGTGTTTAAAAAATTTACTTTTATATATCTGTCTTTATGAGTGTGGAAGCCAGAAGAGGGCATCAGATCCCTTGGAGCTAGGGTTATAGATGTTTGTGAGCCACCCCACATGGTACTGGGAACTGAACTCTAGTCTTCTGGGGGAACAATGAGTCCTGTCACTGAACCATCCTCCAGTCTCTGTAATTTTTTAAAAATAATTAGAGAAAGGGTTTTTTGAAGAAGAATGCTAAGGTGATTTCTTTAAAAGCAGGATTATTAAAGCCGGGCGGTGGTGGCGCACGCCTTTAATCCCAGCACTTGGGAGGCAGAGGCAGGCGGATCTTTGTGAGTTCGAGGCCAGCCTGGTCTACAAAGCGAGTCCAGGACAGCCAGAGATATTCAGAGAAACCCTGTCTCGAAAAACCAAAAAAAAGCAGAATTATTAGCTGGGCATGGTGGTACACGCCTTTAATCCCAGCACTCGGGAGGCAGAGGCAGGTGGATCTCTGTAAGTTCCAGGCCAGCCTGGTCTACAAAGCAAGTCTAGGACAGCCAGGGCTACACAGAGAAACCCTGTCTCAAAACACCAAAAAAAAAAAAAAAGCAGAATTATTGGTTATCTTCTGGGTGTGACATACAAAGAATGGAAAGATAGAATTCAAAATAAGAAACTAGAGTATCTTAAATTCTTACAGTTTAGTTTGAGGACGTGAAAGGCAAGAGTCCAGAAATCGAAAGCCTAACAGTGTCAAGAGGAGAGAGGCAAATGTTATAGAGAACTTAGGCTGGAAGCTAAGTCAGGTGGAGCGCTAGAAACTGAATTACGGGAGTTAGCGTCTCCATGTAGCACATTTTCTCACACCTCAACGCACAGACCCTGAGCGTCCCCTAAGCGTGTGCTGGGCTGAGGTCATGGGATGCTGAACAGGCTCACTCTCTGACCTCAGCATTTGAGTTTAAGTGGAACTTTTATTTTAACTAAGTGCCTAGTTAGGACAATATAGATAATTAGAAGGCAAGCCCATGAATTTCATTTATGATGTTCAAGGCTTCTCTGATTTGTGTGTTTTCTCCTATGTCCTTAGACCTGACCTGCTGAACTGCAGGACCATGAAGGCTAAGGGAAGATGAAATGTAACTCTTCTCTTCTTTGTTACTGTTGTTTTTTTCCAGTGATGGCTAAATGTATGGAAAGATAAAACTATGACTTCTCAGCCATCTACTAATAACAAAGTCTGATAGGTGGTGGCCACTTGGTTTTTAGTGCCTTGCCTTGTTACATAAACTTCTCCATGAGCTGTAGACTTGGGGTAGATCACACAGATTGGGTATGGGCTATACGAGCTATCATATCAATAATGGCCTCTTGGGTCAACCCAGGTCATTTCTCCTGAGGCCTGTGGTTTCTCCTAGGCACACTGTACGCATTGTTATCATAAAAATAATCTGTAGCTTTAACCAGTAAAAAGAGTCTCTTAATTGGACAGTAACAACCCATAATAATTTGGCCTTTAAAAGTTGCAAGGGCTTGCATAACAAATTTAGTAAGTTTGTGTCATTTTACTCTAGTGTGTAAGTTTAAAAGTTAACCTCTATGTCAGTAAGACATAGGTTTTAAATCTGTAATGGGATGTATTTTAGATATCCTATCATCTGTTTAGGAGACAGTAAGGCGAAGACTCATTTAGGGGTAGAGAGTTAGGTGGGTCAGCTTTAAAAATGTTGCTCTTGGGGAAGACCCAGGTTCAGTTCCCTGCACCCAAATGGCAGCTCACAACCATATGGAGCTCCTGTTCCAGGAGATGCAACCCTTCCTTCTACCCCTCATGGGCACCAGGCATGCACGTAGTGTGCACACATGCATGCAGTCAAAACGCACACTTAAGTCTTTAGAAAGAAAGGAAAAGAAAGAAAGAAGACAGGTAGATAGATAGATGTCATATTTAGGTAACTTTATTGCTCTCAAAAAATTTCTATCCAAACAGAAATCTCAGCCAACCTTGTTTTTTCAGGCTCATATGGTCAAAGCATTTTCTGCAGCACGTGTGCTCTGATGAGCCTGTTCGATTGTTTTGTGGGGTGGCATGATACTTACTTTTATCGGGGAGAGGGATGGGCATCACTAGCTTTCATCCCGAACTATTTTTGTCAGCATCCCCAAATTGATCATGCTGAGAACTACATAGGTCATTACTTGGTAGCTCTAGATTCCCACTACCTGGGAAGTGCTGTGGTTGGTAATGAGTGACAAGTCAGCCACTCCACAGTCCTGCACACAAGGCGTCCTCACACTGCAGAGCCAAGTCTCCATGTCTGTGTATGTGCCCTGACCGTGGGCGCCTCTGGCTTGGGAGGTTAGCTGTTTGCTGGAAATTAAGCTTTCAAATTTTGTAGGATTTTTTTTGTCCTCTTGTGAATAATATTTAAATGATGTTGCCCAAAGGGTTCACAGAGACACAGCATGGCCGACTTTTGGGAAATTTGTAACCAGGCGAGCTATTTTTAGCTTTCACTCCTTCCTTGCACACATTTCCTTTTGTTGTTTAGAGAACATTGTTGATCTGTTCATTCATTACCAGTGCTTTGCCCCCCTACAGCAGGCTTCAGGGGTTGAATAAGCCCTCTCTCCACTCTGGTGACATAACTGTGCTGATTCTTGTTTGTCCGATTTTAGCTCTAACTCATGAGTTACTCATTTGTTCGTGGATTTTCCTGGATACTGAGTAGACCCTTTCCCCAGTGTGTGTGTGTTGCCTGTATGAATGTATGTATCTGTAAATACTGACTTAGAAATCTCACACAAGCAAGAGTTAAAGCTTCTGATTTTGCGGTGTTATGTAGTAGTAGTGGTAGCTTGATTGTCCCTTGTCTGTAGTGTTGGTGTCTGTTTAGAAACTAGGGCTCATAAAGGGGTGCAGTCAGCTTGACCTTGTGTACCTCAGCTTCCTTTTCAATCTTTGAGCGATCTTCCTGTCTCAGGAGGAAGTCACATTTCTCAGGGAACATACTCAAATTGCACTTTAGTTCTTCACATAAAGGAGAAGTTTGGTAAAGGACCTTTTTTTTTTTCTTAAGATCCCCTTTTAAAGCCAGGCATGGTGGTGCATACTTTTAATCCCGGCACTTGGAAGGCAGAGGCAGACGGATCTTTGAGTTCGAGGCCAGCCTGGTCTACAAAGTGAGTCCAAGACAGCCAGAGCTGTTAAACAGAGAAACCCTGTCTTGGAAAACCAAAAAAAAAAAAACCCTTTTAAAATATTTAAGATTTAGTCACTGTTAAAATATCATCATGTAACCCTTTTCTCCACTTTTCTGCATGATAAAGATGCACTAGACTAGAACATTCTTGTTCAAATTATAAGTTATGGACTCATCCGCTGCCTTCTCCATCGCTAAGTCTCTTCCTGTTCCCATGTGGTTCTAAGTCCTACTTCTGCTATTATTCTGTGTATGCTTCAGTTTCCTTAGTTCACCAATAGAAATAATAGGACTTACATCATATAATAATTTGGGGACACGATGCAGGGAGATCTGTGTGCATGTTCATGTGTGTGGAAGTACACATTTGTATACCTGGGTGTCAAAGCCAGAGGTCAGCCTCTGGTGTTGTTTCTCAGTAGTTTCTCTCTCTCTCTCTCTCTCTCTCTCTCTCTCTCTCTCTCTCTCTCTGAGACAGAGTCCCCACAAATGCCTGAGACTGACAACAGATAGGTTAGGCTGTCTGGCTAGCAAGATTCTCTTGTTCCATTTCCCAAGTGCTGGGTTCACAAGTGTGCACGCCACCACACCTGCCTGTTTACCCGGGAGCTGGTGATTGAATTTAGGTCCTTATACTTATGCAGCAGAAATTTGACCAACTAAACTATCTCCTGTACTTCATGTATGGAGATTTAAATCATATTGTTCATATAAGAACTGGACATGCCGCCTGGAACAGGAAAGTCTCCTCTGAGTACTGGCTGTCACAATACTGCATTAGAGTGTTTTACCCATAATGTGGATATAATCTCAGAATGTTGCATAGCAGAATAAGGCAAAATATTCTGTTTCTAGGGGTCTTTGCCTCTTTCCCTGTATGAATTTGGGGGGGTAAGGGTAATGTCCTCCACAGAGGTGCCCTAGTTCCAGTGCCTAATGAAGTGTTTCCCTTGGACCTCCTGTATTACAGCCCTTCCTATCTAGAATCAGCACAATTATAATGTGAAGTCAAGCAAGAGTATTTTTGCATACAGAGGAAAGCAGAATGTGCTGTCATTCTGACATCTGTGCCAGTGCCCTGGGCCAAAAGCAGAATGGTTATCCGCTGCTGATTTGGCACCCCATCTGCTGCCTTCTCCATGGCTCAGTCCCCTTCCTGTTCCCTCCTTGTAGAGCCTAGGGTGATGGAGCCCAGGAGAGTGCTGGTATGTGAGGTGAGGAAAACAGGACCGAGGCACAGGGGAACAGGGGACCCCATCCTAAATGTGACACTGTGGCTCAGTACTCACTCTTCTCTGCTGCTAACGGTTTGCAGGAGTTCTGTGGATGTGTTTAGAAAACACTAGCCTGAAAAGCAATGAATGAAAGCAAGCCACTAACCTGTTCTGAGAAATCTCAGTCTTTCTGCTTGGGAGCTTTTACAACATCTGACTCAAGGCTTTTTGAAACTTGGCGTTTAGAACTCTTAGCCCAGGCCCTGAGTGAGTCCCTTGTTTCAACCACAGAAGTCTTGAACTTTCAGTGTATTGCTTCTTTCTCCTTTCTGTTCACATTTGCTCACCCACTTGCAATTCATTTGCAGGCCTACCTTCCAGGCCAGTGGCTTCTTTTCTCTACTTAATCTGAGAGGTCCAGCTCAGACTTCCCACAGCATGGCCGTGTTAGGATCACTGATGTTATCTTTAGAACACAACCCTCCCCCCCCCTCACACACACACACACACACACACACACACACACAATCACAATCAGTCTGGAATGTTGTAACTTAACTCTTCACCTGATTTAAACTTGATTTGCTGAGCAACAGTGGTGAATGCCCAGAAAGGCATGCACTGAGTGAACAAGAGTAACCAACTGCAAGGAAGAGCTTGAGAGAACCTGTTTATCTTAGGGAAATCATTTCCCTTCTCCCTGAACCCCCAGTGCTGGGGCCAGCCTCACCTAGGAGACAGACCCCTGCCAGTGAGCTACATACAACGCCAGTGCTTTCTTCCAGTTCTGCCTTAAGTTTTGGTGGGTCTCGTTATAATTCATTAGATGTATAGTTTTACTCGGTGCTTTTAAAAATACCTTTATGTTTGCTTTCTAGACTGACTTTGCACGATTTAGTGGAACAAATGTGGAAACTGACTTCGTAGAGGTACCATCACAAATGCTTGAAAACTGGGTGTGGGACATTGATTCCCTGCGAAAACTGTCAAAACATTATAAAGATGGAAGTCCTATCGCAGATGACCTGCTCGAGAAGCTCGTTGCTTCTAGACTGGTCAACACAGGTATGATTCAGCATTCTAGAGAAAGAAAGTAAGTCAGATTGTTGGGTGCAGAATTCCTGGCTGCTCCTTCTGTCGGACTTTTTTTCACTTAAGTAACATACCCAGGCAGGATATGCAAGGAGGGAAGAACAGAGTGTGTCAGAATGGAGATGCCTGGGGCACTGCGTCTAAGGGAAAAGTTTCTTCTAAGTCTTAAATGGTTGCCGTTTAGCCTTGCTACCCTTTTGTGATGAGTGCTACGAGAATCAGTTTTCAAATCTCTGACCTTGTGCTCTTAGAACACACAGTTCTTTCTCCAGCACATTCTTCAAACACTCTTAACCTTATTAGGTCTTCTGACACTGCGCCAAATTGTTTTGAGCAAAGTTGATCAGTCTCTCCATACCAGTGCGTCGGTGGATGCCGCCAGTGAATACGCTAAATACTGCACAGAGATTTTGGGAGTTGCAGCTACTCCAGGTATGAAGCAGTAGCCCCGAGTTCATTCTTTCTCTGAGACCTAAGAGTATCTCCAGATGGACAGGCGGGTGGAGTGCCTCAAAGCTCACTTCATTCCTTTCTGCTCTCTGTAATCAGACCATAGCTTTCAGATAAGCACACTCTGCCTTAGGAGTTGTCCTGTCCAAATGTGCTTGAAGGATAGGCGGCTCCAGAGTCACAGCATTTCAGTGTAATCAGGCGTGAGCAATTGGCCTCCGCCCCGAGCACAGCCATTCCCGTTTGGCAGCACCTGCCTGTCCCCTCCCTCCCTGTATGCACCAGGTCTTCCCTGTGAATTTCAGTAAGAAGTTGGCAAAAAGGGCATTTCAGGGAGAAGCAGGAACCTCCTTCCTGTCTGATTCCAATGCCAGTTCAGACTTCTGACTGGCAGTTTCTAACCTGATACTTACAGTGTTTGTTACTGTGTGAGTCTAAACTTAATGTCTATTTTTAAGCCAGCTAATATGTATGCATTTGGATGTCAGTTGCAAGGTAAACTTTTTGACCGAGGAAATTGTTGCTAAAATGAATCAGACACAATTATAGAGGATATTAAGATAAGGGTGGCCATTGAGTCATCCTAGCCTCACCTACTGATCAATAAAACCAAGGAGCAACATTGTATCTCTTTGACAAAATGGCAGCCCAGTGTAGACTCGCTTGGTAAACCTCTTTTTATTTTCAGAAATTATCAACCTACACAAATGCCATTTTATTTTGAGTCATCTTAGATACAAGAAGTGTGGTGGGGAGCTGGGTTTGGAGCTCAGCATTGGAATTAGGCTGCATTTGATACTAGCACCTGCTTTTCCCAGCAAAAAGCAGGGTTATTAGTGTTTTAAAGGCACATTGGTGTGTAAGGGCTGACTTTCCCCTGAACTACTGACCAGTGTGGACGAGGCTTCAGAAATTGTTAGGCATTCCAGGGTTGGAGCTAAGCTTCTGACAGGAGAAAGGCTTGTACACCTCTTGGCCAAGGGTATACACCAATCAGTGAGACACTCTCATTCACTCTATCCTCACAGCTGGGCTCCCCCACAGGCAAGCTAGCTAGCTCATAACCAGATTGATTAACATTTGCCATCATACTGATTGAAATGTATCTTTTTTAAAGGCACAAATATGCCAGCTACTTTTGGACATTTGGCAGGAGGGTATGACGGCCAGTATTATGGATACCTTTGGAGTGAAGTCTTTTCCATGGACATGTTTCACAGCTGTTTTAAAAAAGACGGGATCATGAATCCAGAGGTATTGTATGGATTTTTTTTACCGGTTTGTGCTAGTTTTGTAGTTGTCCTCTCTCCCTTTGTTCCAAGTGTAAAATACTTATAGTAACTAGAGTTTAGAGTAAGAAACTTGGTAGTAGCTTTTAACTTTAAGGCCTGGCATCTTCTCAAATCATCATACATCATTAAGTTTCAGTGTACAAATGATTAACTCTTAATTCTATAGGTTAAAAAAAAACTTACTACACTTTCTTGCTTATTAACATTCCAGTTATTGCATAATTAAAAATTCAAAGCCTTGTTTATGCACTTGAGAGTTTATAGCTACTAGTTTTGACATGTGCCTTGCAGTGTTTCTGTTTTATAAGAGGTTGAGAAAGAAGGGTAAAAGTCTTCCTGATGTAAATAGTCTCTGTGTTTTGATATTCTTTACAGGTTTCTTTGTACATTTTCTGTGGGAGGCACCCTTTTACTGTGGCCAGCGTAATCCACCTGCTTCATAGTTTGTAACCTAAACACCTTTGGGGTAACTTTAGATGCTTCATTAACCTTTGCCATTCCTTCCATGCACAGCGAGGTGGCTGCCAGCCAAGCCTTCCTGGTACAGACCCCAGTCTCCCTGCTCATTGATGACTCGACTGTCAATTACGTCTAAGACTGGTGTATTTCCAGTATGTTTCCAAGTTCTGTTTGGTTCAGAAATTAGAACAAATTACCCAAATCAAAGCTCTCAATGCTTATTTCAATCGGCCAACTTGTTCTTTGGGCTTTTGTTTCTAGACTAAGTAGTCCCTCTCTGCATACATATTGAAATATATATTTTAGGCCCCCCATTTCCTCCATTTCTCCCTTCAAAAAATACCTTCAGGCAACCCATACTATTACTCATTCCAAGCATTCCCTCTCCCTTCCCACCGCACCCAGCGTGTCTTAAAACTTCCTTCTCTGACCCTACCCACACATTCACAAAAGTCTGACACTGACTCTTGTTTAATATTCTGACTTCTGCGGGACTCTCAGCATGCCTAGCCCTAACTCCCGAGCTGTCTCATTGAGATGGTGCCCTAACCAGGGTCTTCTGGGGAAGACAGTGTGAGTCTGTTTACTTGCCTTGCCGTTGAGTTGTGCTGCCTCACCTGAACTGGTCATTAAGTGCTACTCCATGGTCCTGCCCATTCTCTTTGTTGATTCCTTGAGTCCCCCGGCCTCTCTACTCTGTAAACTTGCCTCTTCCTCTCTTTCCTGTTACCCCCACCCCCAAGTCTCACTGTGTAATCCAAGGTGGCCTCAAACGCATGAACCTCCTGCCTCATCCTTCCTTGGCTTTGGGAATTGCAAGCTTGTATCTCTATATACAATCCAAGTTTCCCTTTGTTAAGAAATCTGAGCCATGGGGCTGTATAGATGGCTCAGTGGTTAAGAGTATACTAGCGCCGGGCAGTGGTGGCACACGCCTTTAATCCTAGCACTTGGGAGGCAGAGGCAGGCGGATCTCTGTGAGTTCAAGGCCAGCCTGGCCTACAAAGTGAGTCCAGGACAGCCAGAGCTGTTACACAGAGAAACCCTGTCTCAAAAAACCAAAAAATAAGTACACTAGCTCTTCTCCCAGAGGACCTGGGCTCAATTCCCAGCACCCAGCACCCACATGGCAACTCACAACTGTCTCTAACTCCCCTCATATAGACATTAAAAAAAAACCTAAAAAGAAATTTGAGCCAGGAATGTGGCTCAGAATGTAGCTAGAGAGGTATTTTCTTAGCTAGAGAGGTATTCTTTCACCCGTTTATCCATTTATTCCTTCTGTGCATTGCACTTTAAATGTATGCCTTCCTTAAGCCAGGAGTGGTGGCACATGCCCGCCACCCCAGCACTTGGGAGGTAGAGGCAGGAGGATCAGGAGTTCAAGGTCATGCTTGGCTACATAACAAGTTCAAGACAGTGAGTTTCATGAGACCCAGTTTTAAAACAAACAAAAGTATGCTTTTCTTTTTTTTTTTTTTTACATCTGTGCCTCTCAAAAATCATACTACTCTTTAATATCCCACTCAAAACATCACTCATGGGGCTGGAAAAATGGCTGCATAGTTAAGAGCATGGGCTGTTCTTGTTGAGGACCCAGGTTTGGTTCCCAGGACCCACCTAATGGCTCACAACCATCTGCAACTCTAGGATCCAACACCCTCTTCTGAGTTCTGCAAGCACCAGGCATGCATGTGATGTACATCCATCCAAACAGGCAAAACACTCAGACACCTAAATAATCTCAGAATATTTTCAAAAAACCACTCATATATGAACTCTCTAGATTATCCATCCTCCTAACAAAGCTAGGAACCTGAACACGTCACAAAGGTCTTGGTAAACTTTTGTTTATGTCCGCACTGTTTAACGTAACCATTACATAAAATGAAAATATTGTTTGTAAAGGATTTTACAGAATATTCTTAAAATATGGTTAGAGCAAAAGCTCACCAAAATGCTAATGACTCTGGGTGGAAAAACTGAGCATTTCTCTATGCTTTTCATGGAACTGTTCCTTACTTTACATAGTCCATGGCTTGGTTTAGACCTCAGAGCACAATAGGTTGTTGAGGGATGTTTGGGGAAAAATTTTGGTGACTTTGAGATAGTTTTGCTTTGTAACCCCAACTCACCTCAAACTAATAGCAGTTCTCCTGTCCCCACATCCTGAGTGCCGGGGCTGCAAATATGCACCACCAATCCCAGCAGAAACAGTGTTTCAAGTAGAGGAAAGGTGGATTGGGAAAGGCCCAAGTATGATCTGGTCCTGGCTTCCTGGTGTAAGCAAACAGCCCCTCTGTGGTGAGCCAGCCTCTGTACTCCACTCATCCGGCTACATCTCAGCCCCCCTCCCACTCTTCCAGTTGTCAACGTGGCAGCCAAAGTCAAGATCCCAGTGGATCTTGGGCTGTTTGCACATCCTGCAGGAGCAACCCACCATCAGGTTCCTCTGTGTCCTTTTATTCTCAAGCTCTGAAGCATGGCAGGCAGCCAGGCTGCTCTTCATTAGGCGAGGACAGGAGTGAACTCGGAGGAAGAAAGGTCTCAACAAGCCAGAGCTGTTCCCTGCAATGTTAGGAACACCATCCAGTGCCACTGAGTTTCTGGACACCGTGACAGTACTCAGCGGTAGTCTACTTCTTGTGCAAGGAGGCTACTTTGAATTCCCTTCCTTTTCAAATGTGTGAAGAATCTTGTCATTTCTCACTGGCTTGCCGTGGCAGCAATTGTGGACCTGGCCCTCACACCCCCCCTCATGCTATTTGCTGCATGTGGAGATTCTAGAACCAGCTTTTTCAACCACCATTTGACCCCTACCTCCTCCTGTTGTGAATGCTCTGTTTGTTTTTGTAGGGTGGTTTTGCTTTGTTTTGTTTTACAAATATTTACTCTAGCACCTGACTTACAGAATATAAATATTTATCAAAAATTAAAAATTCTTATCACAATAGTCCTGTCCTGTGAAAAGCTTCCATTGTCCCTATAACTGTCAGAGACAGAAGAAGAGACACTGTCTTCCAGCTCAGTAAACTAAGCTCTGCTTGTTTTGTACATGATCTCATTCTTGTCGTCAGCCAGCACTGCAGAAGGTGGCGTTACCTGGGCTGCGCTGCCTTTAGTTTCACGCACAGAGGTTGGTTACATAAGCAGAGGAACAATAGGAATTTTTACAGTATTAAGTAGTGTTGCACTTGGTCTGAAGTCATGGGAATCATCCATCCCACTCTGCCATGTAAACGCTGTTGCTCAAGGCCTCACACTCCCTGGTGTGCTTGGAGCATTTTGAGAAGGTAGCTGGATGTGTAAGGACTCAGTCCCAAACAGCGGAGAGCCTGTCATGACCACATTGGTCACACTCTGCAGAAGCACATGTCCAGGGTCTGCTCTGAGCACCATTTCATACCTTGGCAAGCAGTGTGTGCTGCACACTGGGAAAACAAACATAGGGAAGTCAAATGTCAACCTGTAGCCTTCTGAAACCAAACAGCAGTGTTGAATATTTTAGGGTACAGTTGTCTCCCTTCTGCTTTGGGACCTCTCTCCAAGTGTTAGAACTGAGGCTCCTGTTGCAGCCTCAAACTCTGTTAGTTTTTCATGTTATTCTTCCTAATGAGTAAATACCACATTTTAGCTATTTTATTAGCTTATTATTTTGTCCCTAAACTCAAGATTGGGAGGTGGTTAAGTTGGTAAAGTCTTTGCCTTGCAAGCATGGCGACATGAGCTGGCATCCCCAGCACCTGTATAAAGCCAGGTACAGCCACACATATCTGTAACCTACTACCAACAAAGACAGAAGCGGATGGATTCCCTAGAGTTCACTGGCCAGCCAGTCTAGTCGAATCGGTGAGCTCCAGGTTTAGGGAGAGGCCTGCTTCAGATACTAAGGAAGGTGGAGAGGGTCGGATGAAAGCATCCAACATTGCCCTCTCACTCACACACGTGTGTACACACAACACTCACACATACAGCACCCATTCAGCACCTCACATTCATGCTTTCATGTGCATCTACATACACACAGAAACACACACACGACATGCATACACATGTAAACTTATGTGTTTACTTAAGTTTACCTAAGTTTGCATCATATTTCTACCCTCATACACATGTGTATACATAGAGGAGAACACACATACATACACACACACACACACACACACACACACACACACACACACACACACA
>CAJQZJ010037497.1:339760-353495 GCA_907164525.1 Lophiomys imhausi | reverse complement strand
TTTCTTTCTTTCTTTCTTTCTTTCTTTCTTTCTTTCTTTCTTTCTTTGTGGTTTTTGGAAACAGGGTTGCTCTGTGTATCCTTGGGCTGTCCTGGACTCACTTTATAAACCAGTCTGGCCTAGAACTCACAGAAATCTGCCTGTCTCTGCCTCCCGAGTGCAGGGATTAGATGTGTGCACCACCACACCCGGCAATAAGACAGCTGTGAACTGCCATGTGGGTGCTGGAATTTGAACCCTGGTCCCTTGGAAGAGCAACCAGTGATCTTAACTGCTGAGCCATCTCTCCAGCCTAACACAGGCTTTCTTTGCTCTAACACTAATTTGAAACAGACTAATATGGTCAGACTGAAACACATTGAGCAGCAAAAGAAAGGGGAGTGTGTTTGGATAAAGAGCTCTGATACTCTTCCTAGAATGGTAGCATCTATGATAAGAACAGCCAGTCATATTTAGAGTCCCAATTACTGCTGGAATTGTAATATTACTAAGACTATATAAGAAAAAGATTAAAATTGTTAATATTTTCTTCTCCATATCAAAATGACACAAACTAAACCCAGCTCCAAATCCTCATTAGCACAGTTAGCAAAAAAGTCCAATAGCAGTGGCTACAGACTCTTTTCTTTCTTTTTCTTTTTTTTTTTTTTTTTATGTTTGAAATGGTTCCCTGCCCAGTTCAGCAGTCATATGAGGGCCAAGAGCCTCCTCATACACTGAGGGCCTACAAGGCAGCACCACTAGGGCAAAGTGTCTCATTAACAGGAAATAAAGTCTATGTTCCTGTTCCCTTTGGTGCATTGGTTGTAGTATAGTTATCCTGTACTATATGGCTAAAATCTGATTATAAGTGACTAGATCAGGCTCTTTTCTTAAGACAGTTATAAGTGAAGCAGCAAGATTGCTGTGTTCCTTTTCAATGTTGTGCTAGTCCATTTTCACACTCTCCTAAAGATCATCATGCTCGAGGCCCTGGATCTGTACACACAGTACCAACATAGAGCTCTGTAATACCCGAAATAAGGCTGATACAGCTGAAGACATGAATTGAGATTCGCTATTAATGTAAAATACAACAAACAACAAAACCCAATGACTTTGAAGATTTACAAGAACAACAAAACCCAATGACTTTGAAGATTTACAAGAACAACAAAACTCAATGATATATAAAAATTGTATGTCTTGAGTAGGGCGGTAGCCTCCCAAGCTGAGGCAGCGGATCTCTGTGAGTTCAAGGCAAGCCTGGTCTACAGAGTGAGTGCAGGACAGCCAGGGCTACACAGAAAAACACTGTCTCAGAAAAACAAAAAAAGTTATTATATGTTGCAATAATAACACTGTGGTTACAATGGAGCTCAAGTGACTGTCCCCCACTCAGCCTCCCTGATAGCGTGGGGTGGAGGTGCACACCATTGTGCCTTGTTTGCAGTGTTTAAACAAATATTGATTAATCTCATAAGGCTGGAGATAGAGCTCAGTTGGTAGAGTACTTAACTGGTCCACACAGTACCTTTACTCAATCCCCAGCACTGTATGAGCCAGGGATAATGGCTTGTGCCTGTAATCTCAGCACTTAGGAGGTGAAGACAGAAGGGTAAGAAGCCACAACCATTCCTGGCTGCATTCCGAGTCTGAAGCCAACCTGAGACCAAAGATATTAATTTCACTTTTTGAACATTTTATATGTTATTTATAAAAAAAAGTTAATCTTACATATGCGCTTCATAATTGCATAGGTCTTGCTGCCTGAGAATTTAGCAAACACTGACTTTAATTGCTCTCCCCTAAGTAGAATTCAGACTATTAAATGTTAGCTTATGTCAAGTGTGACCAGTGTCCTTGAGAATAGCTGTGAATATGACAGCTTATTATCATCAGCTTAAAATGTTTTGAGGGTTTTTTGGTCTTGTTTTGTTTTTTTTGTTTTGTTTTTTTTTTTGGTTTTTCGAGACAGGGTTTCTCTGTGTAGCCCTGGCTGTCCTGGACTCACTTTGTAGACCAGGCTGGCCTCGAACTCGCAAAGATCCGCCTGCCTCTGCCTCCCAAGTGCTGGGATTAAAGGCGTGCGCCACCACCGCCCGGCTTGTTTTGTTTTGTTTGCATTTTTTTTTCCTGGTAATGCCATTGCATGGCTCTTAGGTATATACTTCATAAATGTTGGCAACCTGTCATGGTGTTAAAAGATTGGACACATCAGCTAGATGACTTATAAGTTACAAGCAGTTTCTGTCATGCATAAAGACAGCCTCAGAGTTTTATTTCATGGCTCTTGTAGGGTATTAGATAGGTTTGCTCCTGTGTAACTTGGTGGATCTCATGTTTTATTTTACATATTACTTAACTCTCTGACAGTTGCAACAAGCAGGGTCTTGTTTCAGTCCAAGCTGAGACTACTTTCATCTCTGGCAAGTCTCTAGTTCTTCTTGTACCCAAAAAGGTTACCATTCCTATTGGGCACGTCATGTCATAAATATGAGCGTGAGTGGTACCCACTTATTTTATGTGTGCATCTAGAATTAGGACTCATTGAATTCATTACCAGGACAGTGGAAAAGATCTGGCAATGAACCAAATGGTGCTGATGTGATACTAAGTACCAGCTGTTTTCTTTCAACTTATCTGCTTTAGTGTTTATGTGAATAAAAGCAGAGGAACTGTGGTTTGTTTTAAAATTCCAGACTTCCATCCCTGAAGACTTCTGTCGTCCCTGTTCTGACCCCTCAGAAATGCTTGTCATTTGACCATCTGTAAGAGTGTTGCCTAGGTCTCTTTGTGGGTTTTTGTTTTGTTGTTTTTTCATGAGCCCCTTATAAATATACCTGAAGCCATTCAACAGTAGCCTTGTCCCTGCTTTGAAGTGGGTGCAGCCCCCTCGCCTCCGGAATACTTGTTCTGTTAACCCTTCTGAATCACATTGGAAATGGACTAACAGGCTGTAACAAACTATTCCATCTGGCTGTTTGGTGTGCCTGTTTGCCTACATTGTCAGTCACTGCTGAGAATCTAAGGACACAAGACAATAGCAGTGGACAGGGAAGACCTAAAGCAGAAGCTCCAAACCCCTTAACTACGGGAAGGAAGGAGAGAGCTGCAGTGTTGGTAAAAGAAAACGTCTAGACTAAGTAAAACTGCAGCCCCCTTTCCCTCACCCTCACCCCTTTCTCCTCATGTCTGGGGATCTGGAGGACTGCTATGCCCGTGAGTTATTAGGCATGATGTTTTCTTTTATTAGGTTGGAATGAAATACAGAAACCTAATCCTGAAGCCTGGGGGGTCTCTGGACGGCATGGACATGCTCCAGAATTTCTTGCAACGTGAGCCAAACCAAAAAGCATTCCTAATGAGTCGAGGCCTGAATGCTCCGTAAACTGGGGATCCTGGGAGCCATCCATGTCTGGAGGACACGTCAACACCGCCATGTGGTGCCGGCCTGGAGAGAGTGAAGGGAGTTTTACAAATGAAAACTTAGATTTCTATTGATTTACTTTTGTTTTTTAATCTTAAAAGTTATATAGATATAAATACTGTGACCTAAGAAAAAACCCACTAAAGATAATTGTACTATAAAATTTCATAAAATGGATTTGATTTCTTTTGATAAAAGTTTCATATGAATGTAATTTGATTTTTTTACTATTATAATCTAGATAATATAATATAAGAGGGCTAAGAATTTTTAAATTGAATCACCTACATGATCTAATTTGATCCTTCTTATATCTTGAAGTTTTATGCTTGAGATTTCTGGACTCATAAATGAATCATCACATTTTCTCTGGTAAATGTTTTCTCAGAGTCCTGAGTCAACCTTGACCTCCGCCTCACAGCTAAGTGTTACCCTGCCTTCGCCTGTGTGTGTTAAGGCCAGTGGAATATGCCTCAGTCATGGGTTTGTCCTCTGTACGGTGGCTTCGTGATCTTCAGCTTTTTATCACAGTTATGTTTTTTTCTTTCTTTCACTCTAGAGTTCAATTAGATAATATTTTTAAATTTAACCTTAACTGGCCTAATATGTAAGTTTTGTGTCCTGCACTAGAAGCCCAATTCCACGTCCCCATGAGAAATGTCGCGTCTTTGGTTGCCATCACCAGTGAGAAAAGTAAAGTTCCTCGGGCATCTTTTGGATTGTTTTTCTTCCACTTTTTGCTATGTATTTGTTTTCTTTATTATACTTTCTTTTTTTATTTTATTTGTTTGAGGCAACATCTCACCATGGGAGCCAGGTTAGCCTGGAACTTATGATAATCCCCCTGCCTCTGCCTTCCAGGCCTTGCATTCTGCTCAGTCTCATGCTTCTAACAAGGGATTATGACCTTGCCTCCCCGGAAGAGGTAGGTAGGCAAGTCACAGTCTGTTAAAGTGCCATGGGGAGAGATGACACTGAGTGAAGCTATGAGTTCTCAAACTCCACAAGGGTGTGGCTTGGACTGCAGCGATTGAGAACTGCTCCCGAGTGGGCGGCTGCGCTGTGGGGAAGGCGCTGGTGATTTTTAAGTGATCCTCCAGATCTCTAACTCTCTTTCCTGGGGCCTAAATTACTAATTCAGCAACAGACTATAAGCTGCTCACCCCATTTATTTAGCTCTGGGAGTCTACTCAAAAAGGAAGCCCAGTAGGATACTGAGGAAAAAATGCAAATGTACCGTGAATGCACTTTGCACGGGCCTTTGGACTGTTTCTCAGCACAAACCTGAAGAATGACTTTGCTGACTGGTGACAAACTTAGAGTCTTTCTGTTCTCTATACCAAATGGACTTTGTGTTAAATAAAATATTATATTGTGTAATAAAACTATACACAGCATAGAGTAGCAATAGCTAGGGAACAGAAAGAAAGCCCTTCTTGTGTACTTTCTTTTTTGCAGGGTTGGGCATCAAACCTCAGGCTTCCTCACCCATGACAGACAAGTGCTCTGGTCTCACGAGCTGTTTTTACAGTAGTGTTAGACACCTCTGGAAGCTTCTCACATCTTTGCCCACCCCCAACTTTCGTTTTCCATTTTCAGACTCCCCCCCCCCAAAAAAAAAACCTCTCTTCAGCTTTTTCTATTATTTCCCAGTGTGTATCCTTCAGAATAACTTTCTCATAAATCTTACTTCAGCCGGAAAAGCTAATAGCTCATGTGTAAAAGACTGCACCCAATAAAATTCCATCATTGTCCACGAGGATGAGCTCAAATTTCTTTTGTATTTTAATGCTAAAGCTTGTATTTACAGGAGCAAAAGGCCCAGTGTCTCAACCATCCAACCACCCCATGTTGGGTTTACAGGTGGATACCACCATACCCTGCTTGCATTGTTTTTTGTTGTTGCCGTGGGGACTTTTTTGTTTTTTGTTTTTTGGGGTTTTTTTCAAGACAGAGTTTCTCTATGTATCTATGACTGTCCTGGACTCACTTTGTAGACTAGGCTGGTCTTCAACTCACAAAGATTCACCTGTCTCTGCCTCCCAAGTGCAGGGATTAAAGGCGTGCAATACCACACAGGGCCCAGGTTCAGTGAAGTGGACCAATCTTAAAACAAAAGGAAGATACCCAAAAGTTTGTGAGTTTTTATTTGCTTGAATATCCCTGCATGTTCCCTTTCTTCATAAGGTACAGGACTGGTACACCTGGTCAGCTGCATTCTTCCTGTTCTCAAGCTTTCCTGCCAGCTTATTTCCTGATACCCAGAGGTTGCCCTGAAGTTTTCTTCCCATGGTACAATGTCTGCTGAGTTTGTCATCAGAGAGGCTGGACGCCTAAGATAGTTTTAAAGAAAATGTTCACAGAGTCCATCTAGATAGATACTTGGGGTCTCTGTTGACATGGCTCCTCTGTGCTTGAGAGAGATGACTTTAGCTAAGTGGATTCCCAGCTATTGAACAAAAGCAAGAAATCCCACTAAAGAGTATAAATTAATTTATAAGTAGCGGCTGGAAACGTCACATATGATCATGTTATTAAAACTAAAAGACTCCATTACTGAGACAAACTTAAAATTAGTCAAATCCCATTGCCAGGTAGGGGTAAAGCCTCACTGGGATAGTGTTACTTGGCAAACAAAAGTCTTGGCAATTTTCTGCCCAAATTTCAGCAGCAACTCACTGTGTAGCACATGTGGAGAGGGCCAGTAGGAAGCACAAAGCCTTTGAAGTATGAACTGGAAGAAGTTTGTACCCAGATCAAAAGCCCCTCTGGATTCCAATATGGTAAGCTCCCATGAGGAATGGAATACTGTGTTCCGTCCTAGGAACTACATTTTTAGCAGGCTTGGGTTAAACATTACAGTGTTTGGAGAAGCAAGAACAAGGTGAAAATTCATCTGAAGAGTAAATTCTCATTGTTTCAAATGCTTGTACAGTGTGGGAGTGCCTATGTCATGGCTAATGATGTTGGAGCTTCAAGATACAATTAGAAAATAGAAGACTTCAGTTCAGTATGAGGAACAGCTCCTCACTGTTGACTGAGACACTTTCTGCTGCTATTGGAGAGTGTTCATAAAGAACCTGTAGCTTCCAGGAGTGTGATAGGTCTCCACGGGTAGCTTTGAGGTTTCTTTCTGTGGTGATCAGGGAAACATCACTCAGGTGAGAGGTTCATGTTCTGGATCTCAGAACAGGCTCTGAGAACTGGGAATAGGACTGAGTGGGTAAGATACCTGCTGGGCAAGCTTGAGGACCTGAGTTCAGCTCCCTGTCACCTATATAAAAGCCAGGTGTGGCAGTAGGTGGCTGCAATCCAGTGCTGGGGGGTGGCAGACAGGCAGATCCACGGCTTACTGGTCAACCAGCCCAGACAAATTGGTGAGGCCCAGGTTCAGTGAAGCAGACCAATCTTAAAACAAGAGAAAGACACCCAAAATCCATCTCTGACCTTAATGTGCACTCTGACACACATTTGTGTGCATTTGCACACGGATTTGTACACAGTGCCTGTACCACACTTAGAAGAGGCATTGGTGCGGCACAGCTTTCCTCACACTCCCTTTGTAGTTAAAGTCTCATAGTCATCTGTAGTTCGCCTGTGTAACTTTTATCGGAGCTTCTCGGTCTTCCCTGGAATCTGACATAATAGTTAACATTGATGGTGAACTTGATTGATTCATGAACCCCTACTGGATAGATGTACACCTCTAGGTGTGCCTGTAAAGAAATTTCTAGGGAGGATTAAGAGAGGGGGGAGACCTGTTTTCAGTAGCCTTGGAGCCCACAGGTAATGAGAAGGAAACTCAGAGCCGACCTTTGGTTCCTGATGCCCACGGTATGAGCTGCCCTGCCCCATCACACCCCTCCTTCACCTTAGGCTGGATTTTCCACAACACTTGGCCCCTAATTTGTGGTCTCTTCCTTTAACTTTCCTGTGTTTGCTCACAGCAATGACAAAGTCTATTGTTTGGGACTAAGGACGGGAGACGTAGTAGGTATTATATATGACCAGAATAGAGCTAAAAGCTCTTCGACACAAGAGTTACTTTTCTTCCCTTACAGAGTTTACTCTCATCCTGTACTGATTCCACATACAGCTGTTTCCTGGTGCATCACACCCAGGTGGTCTAGCCTTCCTCCACCCTGTGATCCTAAGCCCCTGCTTCTGCCCACTGTCACTGTCCCCCAGAGTGCTCCCCTAATGGTGAAGCATTATTAAGTATTTGTTGATGGACATTCACTTTTTTTTTTTTTTTTGGTTTTGGTTTTTCGAGACAGGGTTTCTCTGTGTTAATAGTCCTGTCTGTCCTGCACTCACTTTGTAGACCAGGCTGGCCTCTAACTCACAGAGATCTGCCTGTCTCTGCCTCCCGAGTGCTGGGATTAAAGGTGTGTGCCACCACATCTGTCTGAACATTCACTTTGAAAGTACCTTTTGCATGTTCTACAACACTAGAAATGTATAAGTGAATCTTTCTTAAGTATAGAGTCCAGTGATAGAGTGTTTGCCTAGCATGCTTGAGGTCATAGGTTTTATCCACCAATTAATTGATTAAATTATTAAAGGAAAGATCTTTTTACAGCTGGTAGAGGCATCTTTCTACATGAAAAGGCCTTTTTCAGGGGTACTGAGTTTCTGGGGTATGAGGGAGATAAAAGAAAGCTTTTGTTAAAGAAAAACAATTTTAAAATTCTAATGTAAAACAGGCAAAAGGGAAGAGGGTAGGAGGGGACTTGTTGAGAACGATTCAGCAGGAATGGGAGGATGTGGAAAGGGTTGAAAATAACCAGATATATGTGTGGTGTTTTGAATGAGAATGGCCCCCAAAGGGTCCGACATTTGAATGCTTAGTCATCAAGCAGTGGCACCGCTTGAGAAGGATTAAGAGGTGTGGCCTTTTGTAGTAGCTGTGTTCTTATTGGAGGGATGTGTCACTGGGGGTGGGGCATTGAGGTTTCAAAAGCCCCTGTCAGGCCTAGTGTTTTCTCCTTTCTTGCTGCCTGGGGATCAGGTACTCTCAGCTGTTTCTCCAGCACCACGTCTGCCTCTGTGTCTCCATGTCCCCTGCACTGATGATACTGGACTAAGCCTCTGAAACTGTAAGCCAATCTCCAGCTAGACACTTTTCCTGATAAGAGTTGCCTTGGTCATGGCATCTCTGGACTGCAAAGGGCAGTGACTAAGACAATATGTGTACGTGAGGTCAGAGGAAACAAAATTTTAAAATGGTTCTAGAGACTCTCCTCTTTGTGGTCATATATTCTAAAGCTGTTGGGGATTGAACCTAGAACTTCGTATATTAGGATTACAGTTGCTGTGATGAAACACCATGGAAAGCAACTTGGAGAGGAAAAGGTCTATTCAGCTTCTGCTTCCCCATCACAGATCACCACTGAGGGAAGTCAGGACAGGAACTCAAGGAGGGCCAGAATCTGATACAGAGGTCATGGAGGGGTGCTGCTCACTGGCTTGCTCCTCATAGCTTGCCCATCCTGCTTTCTTATAGAACCCAGAACCACTAGCCCAGGGATGGATGGCACCACCCACAGTGGGCTGGCCCTCTCACATCAATCACTAAGAAAATGTCTGACAGGATTGCCTATAGCCAGTTCTTTAGGAGGCATTTTCTCACTTGAAGTTCCCGTGTTTTCAAGACTCTAGCCTGTGTCAAGCTGACATAAAAGTAGCCAGCACACTTCACATATGCAAAACCAACAAGTGCACCATCACTGAGCTACACCCCTAACCCCTAAACTTCATAATTTCTTAATCTAGAATCTCTAGTTTGCTTGAGGATCTAAGAATAAGCAAAGAATGCAGATTGCCCTGAAATTATTAGCAATTTTTACATGCATGGGAAGGTCCCAAATTAGGGGAAAAAAATGAACTGCCATTTTAGATAATTTACTTTGAACTTCAATTTTCTAATCCAAAGACTACAAAATACCCAATACACACTGGTCCTAGAACTGAGGATGAAAAATAAAAATGACACTTCTAAATCCTCACACTGTGAGAGAGAAAGCAAATAAATTCATAACACATTCAAATAAATTATAGTACAAAGGTATGTATTAAATATCTGTCTTTTTTCTCTCTCTCAATCCCAGTTTACTCCACATTGTATCATTTTGCCATAGAGTTTTCAATGTGTCATGGCATCTGCCACCACAGGCTTTTCTAACAAAATGATTGCCTCCCTCCTTTTTCCATGTTCAGTACAAAGACTAAAGAGTATTCTGCCGTGCTGGTTAGGATGTGTGCAGAGGATTTACAAATTGTTGAGAATGGTTTGTGATCAAAGTGTTAAAAGTCAGAGGAGCAACATAGGGTCTTTCCCGACCTTGGGGGTGTTATATACCCCAAGACCCTAGGGCATCTACTGAAACCAGAAAAGATATAGTTAAGGCGAGCAGTTGTTTAGAGGTGGTTCAGAATTAATCATGATTCCTTAATCCTTCCTCCCACCAGCATTAGTAGTTTCCATTGCTGCTCAGAGCCAAAGGAAAAGCACCTCAATATTCCCTCATTGCCTACCATCTGTGAGTTCCTTTATCCCAACAGAACCTTGTTAAGCAGGCCAAGGACCAGTTACAGAAGCTTAACAGTTTCACAGTTCATGGCAAGGATGAAGACTAGACCTTAAATGCATAGCCCATTTCCTTCTATTCCTTTAAACCAGAAGTTTCATGGAATTCCTTGGTTCTGTCTATCAGACCTGTTATTTCCTTTAAGTAATAATTTAAACCTTGGAAGAGATATTGTATACATCACAACTGAAATGGTTTTTAATGGGGTGATGGGAAGAGTACATTTCCCTCCCACCCCTGTCTCTCGCCTGTCTAGTTCTCCCCCAAGGTGGATGTGTCATCAGTATTCTTTATATCTTTCTAGAGATGCTTTACACACAGACAAGAATATGCCCTAACCACGCCCTCCAAGGCAGCATCTTTTTTTTTTTTTTTTTTTGGTTTTTTCGAGACAGGGTTTCTCTGTTTAACAGCTCTGGCTGTCCTGGACTCGCTTTGTAGACCAGGCTGGCCTCGAACTCGCAAAGATCCACCTGCCTCTGCCTCCCAAGTGCTGGGATTAAAGGCGTGCACCACCACCGCCCGGCTGCAGCATCTTACATACATCTTAGAGATCTGCTTTTTAACCAATGGTTGCCTAGAATCCTGTGTGTGTGTGTGTGTGTGTGTGTGTGTGTGTGTGTGTGTGTGTGTATGTGGTGATGCAGTCATCTCTCTACTGATGAATACTTACATTCTCTCCACTGGGTTGATTTTTTTGTTACATATTTCTTTCAATGCTGAGGATTGACTCTCACATGGTAGGCAAAATGTTTTCTCACTGAGCTGTTCCTCCTCACTGACTTTGTTTCAGTCTTTGGATCATTTTATACAATGTTGCCAAGATTATTTTCAGAGATGTGTTGTTTTCCACATCTTCCAGCTTATCTGCTAAATAAACTCGAAAGAATGTAATTCCTGGCTGGAAGGATAGATATATTTCAAATATTGGCAGAGAATGTCAAGTAAAAGCCGTATGTCTTGGTAGTATTTATTACAGTTGTTTAACATTGAGAAAGTAAAAACAAATAAAGAAAAGTGATGATTAGCAAATAAAGGCCCAGACCTGCAGGATATCCTTTATATTGCTTTCTTCTGTTGGGTGACAGCAAAAGATCACTGCTTTCAGAGAATGGTAGGAGTGGTTGCAGGCAGGAATGTTCCCTCTGTCTTAATGATCGGGTAGGTCCAAGAAGGAATGTCAGACTTCATCCCAGAACAAAGCCCGCATCAGTGTCTTTGTGTCCAGGACAAAGTGGAGAAAAGCAAAAGATGCATTTTGTCATCTTTGTCCCCAGTCAGATGCCCTTCTGTGGTCTTAAACATTTGTGTGACTGACAAGTGGGACCTCTGTTGTGACACACAATGTGATCACTGTTCTCAGTCAGCATGCACATGGCCCACTGGGCCTCAGCCTCAATTATAAAATCTTCAGCCAGATGCTGTTAGCTTTTGTTTTGTTCCATTGGCATCCCAGTTGGCCAGTGAATTTCCACCTGGGATCAGGTGGCATGCAAGAACCACTCACGACTATCCCTACCACACTTTTCATTTTGTAGAATCCTGTCACCTCTCTGGAGGCAGTGGGACCTGAGAGAATGGAGCCTAAAAGTGAGGGGAACTAAAGTCTCATGCAATAGCCAACTTTAATCAGCACTTCAGACAATTCAAACTCTGGGGGTTAAGAAGAGTCATATGAGTAAATTGTGCAATCACAAGGACAAGCCACATGTGGCAAAAACATGTTTTTCCATAGAGTCATATAAACAAAAAAACAATAGCCAGTTGTAATGAGTAATCTGAAGTAAACTCATTCCTATCAGCTACACCTGGGAGGAGTATTCCAAAAACATTTCCATGTTTTGAAAAAACTGAGATCACTAAACTCTTGTCTTTTTTCTTGGAGTTTTCTCACAAGCACTCAGAATTCTCATCACACAACTCCATTCTTGGGCCATGTTCCAACAGGGTTCCTGATTGGTAATGTGTTTCTGAGGTCAGTTGAGGTGACCAGTTTTACATTGTCCTTTCCAAACCCACCGTGGTTTAGGGGAGAACAGGAGCCGCCTAGTGATGTCTTTCTGAATGAAATGGAAGTCCCACATTCACAGAGCTCCTGCTTCTTACTCTCACATTGCTAATTCTTAACTAGATAAGCCATGCCCTCTAACCTTTCTCCCCTGCCTCTTCCTTTCTCCCCAGAGTCCCACATACACAAATGGAAGATTTGGGATGATCTGCACGGACACAGCAGAAGTCTGGGGCAGAAAATGTTGAAGCTCTGCATAACACATCTAGATGCTCTTTAATTGGGGAACGGGAGAAGGGTGGTGTTTTTTTATACAACACTTCAGTTCTAAACAGCAACCAATATCCTAATGCCTACAGACAAAAGAGGCTTGGAAGGATCAGGGTAAACGTAAAAGAAAACTCCTTTCCAACATGTTTGTGCTGGGGCTAGGCGTGTGGCTCAGTAGTAGAGCAGCTGCCTGGGCTCTGGGGATGAATATGAAGGGGGCTTTGTATGTAGCCTTTCATAACTCATCACCTGATTCAGATCTGTTGGTTTGGTTTTTGTTTGCATGTAGCACTGGACCTTGCATGTGCTAAACAGGGCTTTTACCACTGAGCTACATGCCCATCTGTTTGTATTCTGAGAGAGTTCCACTTTGTAGCCCAGGGTGACCCAGGGCTCTTGATGCTCCAGCTTCAGCCTCCTAAGCACTGTGATCGCAGACCTAGACCACTGTCCTCACCAGGCTGTCGTTTCATTTTGTTCTTAAATTTACGAGTTCATTTGTGGCTGTGCATTTTTGTATATGAATGTATGTATGCCAGGGTGCATGTGGAGGCCAGAGGACAACTTGTGGGAGTCTCTTCTTTCCTTTTACCATGTGGGTTGCAGTGAGTCATCTCTATAGCCCCCAATTAGTCATTTTGTTTTGTTTTATTTTTTCCACTGTTCAACCAGGTTTTATTGAAAGTAAAAGTAGAAGTGCACGCGCACACAGAGACAGACTTCCCAGGTGGGAAAGGATCTGGAGCCTGAAATCCCTCAGCTAGTTTTAAGTAAAATAAGAACTTGATCTAGAAAAGCCAAACTGCTCCCTCTCTGTAGCTACTGAAGTTCAGGGTAAGACATGGTAGGGGGAAGCCAGGAAAGCCATCTGGCTTTGTAAGCGTGGCGTAACGTGTTACAGCCTACAGAGGCATGGCCAGTTCTGTCTTCCTCACTGTGCCCTGTCAGAATTCAGCCAGAGCACATCAGAACAGCAACATACTGTTTCTCTGCTGCCAGTGTTTGCATGCCTGCTGCATTCTGTTGGGGTAACAGAAATGAAGTCATTGTACCAAGATGAGTGTTTATCTCACACTAAACGCACTGAGTCTCCCAGGTTAAGCTCACTGGTCTGGCAGCTGTCGTGCTGAGGAGCCGTGTAAGGAAGCTGAGGTTTTCTGGAAGTTGAAGGGGCCATCACAGTGTTTGGCGTGGAGTCTGAATGGTGAGCACTTGAAGGCAAGTAAGTGGCTGTGAGCTGGGTAATTGCAGGAATCCAAGGAGAGCACTAAGGATCAGAAGAAAGGATCTGGCTGGCCTGGTCTACATAAGTGAGTTCCAGGTGGTACAGGTGAGGAGACCTTGTATTGGAGAAGAAGGGGAGAAAGAAAGGGTCTTGGCCCAAAGTAAGGTAAGCTTTAATTTTCTTTCTTTCTTTCTTTCTTTCTTTCTTTCTTTCTTTCTTTCTTTCTTTCTTTC
>CAJQZJ010037497.1:316335-333401 GCA_907164525.1 Lophiomys imhausi | reverse complement strand
AAAAAAAAAAAAAAGTTCTGATCACATTAAATGATTCCCAACTGAGTAAGAAATAATAAGGTAATATTTGTTTGTCTATCTGCAATTTAGAAAGAAAACTGGTATCTATGCATTTGTCTTTATTTTCTCTTGTTCTTTATGTGTAACATACAACCAAGTGAATTTAAAAGGACAAAATAGGGTAACTTAAGGTCTATCACAGTGAAGAGGTCAATAACAGCTAATGTAATCTTCCACAGTACAGAAAAGAAAGATACTTCTTTCCGGTATACTGTAATGAAATATGTTCAACAGACTAGAGAGTTTCAGATACATAGGGAGTAGGAAAGAAAACAAATCGGTGTTCTTCTGAAACAACAGGTCTATTGACATGAAAGATAACTCCATTCAGTAATTCCATTCCATGGCAGTGACCACCAGATAAGCATCTGCACTTGCTCAGGGAAATACCTACTAAGATGTTACAGTAGCTGTATAGAACAGCAGAGAATATACTGGGTTTATCACAAAGAGCCATATGCACATACTATGTGTAGACTAAAGCTGCATATTAATATACACAAACTGATATAACTAAGAAACAACATTGGCCAGAAAGTGCCGCTGCAGAAACAGGTTTGTAAGACTTATCCAAAATTAAATGCATGTGTGTGTGTGTGTGTGTGTGTGTGTGTGTGTGTGTGTGTACAGTGCTGTACATCTTTTATGGGTCTGTATGTAGTAGTATAAAAAATATCAACATGAAAACAGACACTGAATTCAACAGGGTGTGGTTTTCTTGAGTGAAGAAAAAAAGGAAACAGGATCCAAGAGCGATACACAAGAAAGCCACAACTATAGCTACAGGTTTTTTTTGGATGTGTGTGTGTTTCTTTAAAAACCTAGTACATGGCCAACAAGATAGGTCAGCTAGGAAAGCGTTTGCCATGCAATCCTGATGACCTGAGTGTGAATCCCCCAACCCATGGTGGAGGAAGAAAACCAATTTCTGAAAGTTATTCCTCCATGCGGCACTGTGGAGTGAGTGCATACACACATGATGATGGTAAGTAATTCAAAGTACTGTAAATACAGAATAATGTTAGAGATTTTTTTTGAACTTTGTTGTTATTTGAAACATTTTAAAATTTAAAAAACACTTGAACATCAATCATCCAAATTCCATGCATAAATTAATACTTCCAGAACAATTTGTTTTTTTTTTTTTGTTTTGTTTTTTTTTGGTTTTTCGAGACAGGGTTTCTCTGTGTATCCTTGGCTGTCCTGGACTCACTTTGTAGACCAGGCTGGCCTCGAACTTACAAAGATCTGCCTGCCTCTGCCTCCCAAGTGCTGGGATTAAAGGCGTGCGCCACCACCGCCCGGCTCAGAACAATTTGTTAAAGGATATTCCTTAGATGCCCCATAAAAGCCAAAGCAGGCATCCGAGCCCACTGAAATGCTGAGCCAGTTGAGTCACGGTATGAAAAGCACAGAGGTCCATCATCTTGGAAATCCTGATCCCCATTCCAGCTCTTGCATCTCTGTACAGCTCCAACTGAGGGCCATCTTTGTTTGGGCTTAGAGGGGCCCTAGCTTAGCCTCACACGTTGGCTTAGACTCTTGACCCTATATTTCCCAGGTCCTAGTATTCAGCATTCGTTTTCACTCCCTCTTTTGTATTTGCAGACAGAAGCCCACGTATCCAGAGTCAGCTCCAGACAATGTGCCCATGTGTGCTAGTGTGTATTCAGAGTCCATTGCCCATATTGGATTTGGAAACAATACACGGGTTAACCTGGACAGTGATGACTGAGGATAGATTTACTAACGGCTTCTAAGGAAGGTGCCCTGGTTTACAAGAGAAAGCAACAGAGAGAACCAGTCTCCACCTCAGGCATTACTGTATATAGATTTGAAGCCCAGAAACCAGCAGCCATGCTACTACTGGGCTGAAGAGGAAGCCAACCTTCTAGAAGGAAGGGAGGAGCCAGAAGAGTAGCGGAGAGACAGCTGGATCACCTCTGCGTGAAGATGATCTCACCTCCAGGCACTCAAGAAAGTGAATCTGTGTGGTATTCCACTGGTGACTCAACCACTTTCCAGCTGTTACATCCATAGATGGCGCAGGTTCCTCAGCACTACGTGGGAATGTTAACATCTTCCCGGATCACTGACTGAGAGGTTCTGGCTTTCACACTGAGGGGGCCAGTGAGATGGCTCAGGAGGTGAAGACACTTGCCAGAAAGAACCGACTGCACAAGGTCCTCTTACAGCCTCCACACACATCATGCCTCGTGCAAACACAGCAGTAATAATGAGAAGGGGAGAAGAGGGGGAGAAGATCAAAGTGACCAGTGTTCGTGAATGTGAACAAGCCATAGTAATAACCACTCTTAAGCCTGCAGTGTGAATCTCCGTACAGTATATGAACTATGTGCCTTAGAAAATACAGCCACCTGACTCGTTTATTATAAATACTTCCAGAAACTTTATGCAAATTTACAGATCACTAAAAAATCATATAAAGTGGTTGTGTGTCTTTAGCAGCCAGCAGACAGGAAACCCTGAGCAGTGCATTGCTATTCAACTGGAGGAGGGCAAGGCTTTTTTTGACTACCCATTTATATTAAGGAGGTCAAAACATGTTTGCCCATGAAATATGGTCTACTGCTTCAAAACCGAGAATATGCCAAAATCTCTCTGGTGTCAGCATTCCCACATAAAGAGGGCTTTCCTAAAGGTTAAAGGAGAAAGTCCATGAAAGTACTTAGAGCAGGACCCACCATGGCTACCTGGAAAATCACAGCCAGTTCACCCTTGGCACTACACTCCAGACACTGGTACAAACATACCAATCAGTTCTGGTAAGAAGTGTATTCTTGTGTTGTCACATCTTATTTTTTAAATTTTTAAATAGTTTTACTTTAGCAGAAATGTCTCATTCTTATTTTCTTGAATTTTTTTAAGATTTATTTATTTATTTTACATAGATGAGAGCTCTATCTGTATATACTCCTTCATCCCGGAAGAGGGCATCAGATTCCAGTATAGATGGTTGTGAGCCACCATGTGGTTGCTGGGAATTGAACTCTGGACCTCTGGAAGAGCAAACAGTGCTCTTAACCAGTGAGCCATCTCTCCAGCCCTATTTTCTTGAATTTAAACAAGGACTGGAAACCTTGCTTAGCAGGTAAAGCTTCCCACACAAGTCTGACTACCTGAGTTTGAATCCCCAGATCCCATGTAAAGGTAGAGAGTGACCATGGGCTTCCCAAAGTTATCCTCTGACCTCCACACAAATGCCATGGTTTGCAAACATGCATTAATACATATATGCTAGCAGGGCATGGTGGTGCACGTCTTTAATCCCAGCACTTGGGAGGCACAGGCAGGCAGATCACTGTGAGTTCAAGGCCAGCCTAGTCTACAAAAGTGAGTCCAGGACAGCCAGAGCTGTTACACACAGAAACCCTATCTCGAAAAACAAACAAACAAAAAATACACACATATGCTACTCAAATGCACACCCCATAGATAGATAGATAGATAGATAGATAGATAGATAGATGTATAGATAGATAGATTGGATAGATTAGATAGGTTTTGTTAAGAATTTAAATGGGCTGTAGGGATGGTTCGGCACTTAAAAGCATTGGCTGTTCTTATAAAGGACCTGGGTTCGAATCCCAGCACTCACATGACAGCTCACAGCTGTCTGTATTTGTAACTTTAGTTCCAGGGAATCCCAATTCCTTCTTCTGGCCCCCATGGACTCTGGGTACACATCTGGTGCACAGATATACATGCAGACAAAATACCCATTCATATACAAATAATAACAATAATAAAAAGTTAAAACTCAACCAAAACAGAAACAAAAATATTTATGTTTTTATATAAAACATTTTTATATAAACATTTTTATATAAAACATAAAAATATTATTAAAGAAAAGGCACTTAAAGCTGCATGTTTTTTCCTGGATACTTGATAAGCAACAAGACTTCTCTGTTTAATATGTTAGGAGCAGAGCTGGAGGAGAGATGGCTCACTGGTTAAGAGCACTGGCTGTTCTTCCAGAAGACTCAGGTTCATTCCCAGCACCCACATGGCAATTCACATCTGTCTGTAACTCCTGTTCCAGGGGATCTGACACCCTCACACAGATACAAGAACGAACCACAGAAAAATAAAAATAAATAAGTCATTTTAAAAATATGTTAGGAACAGGTATGTACACATAGTATGTGTATATATATGATATATACATGTGTAATAAGTACACATGCATAGATGTAGCCATGTATATTTCATATGTTCACATATAGATTTTTTTTTAGTAGTTCAAAAGGAAAATAGCTTTTTCTGTTTTATTTTTATTTATTTGAGACAGGACCTCACAGTGTAGCCCTGCTGTCCTGGACCTTGCTCTGTAGACTATGCTGGCCTGGAAATCACAGAGATCTGCCACCCTCTGCCTCCCAAGAGCTGGAATCAGTGAAAGCTCTTAACGTCTCTCTACCCCTTAATCCATCTTAGTGGGTTTGGTTTTTTTTAAGAAAATGTATATTTCCCAGCACCTAGAATATTTATAGTACATAAATTCTCATAAAACGAATGTATGAATGTGCATTTTAGGTGCACACTAATAAAGAGTTCACAGCCTCATTTATACACTAGGAATCAATGCCAATCTCCAATTAACTGAAACCTATTAAAAACTTACTATATACCATGCACTTTACATAAACTCTGCCCCCAACCCTTAGCTCCCAGCACTGATGGGGGGGGTCTTCTTTTTAAACATGTTAAGTGATGGGCCGGGTGTGGTGGCTCACACCTCTGCTCCCAGCACCCAGGAGGCAGAGGCAGGCAGATCTCTCTTGAGTTCCAGGCCAGCCAAGGCTTCACAGTGAAACCCTGTCTCAAGAAACACACCACAGGCTGAGTGCTCTTCCAAAGGATCCCAGTTCAAATCCCAGCACCCACATGGCAGTTCACAGCTGTCTGCAATGGCCAGGCATGGTGCCGCACACCTTTAATCCCAGCACTAAGGAGGCAGAGGCAGGCGGATCTCTGAGTCCAAGGACAGTCTGGTCTACAAAGTGACTCCAGGACAGCCATTCTTCTACACAGAGAAACCCTGTCTCAAAAAACAAAACAACAACAAAACAAACAAAAAAAAAAAAAAAAAACAAGCCACAAACAAAGAAAAACCCATACATGATGGTATTCTCTGCCCCAAGCCTATAAGGTCTGTCTGGACTTCCTTTTCCCATCTTACCGCCTCTGTTCCCTTCTCTCCAACTACACTGGATTCCTTTCAGTTTCTCCTACATTTCAGCGGCACCCACCATGGGCCATTGTTACAGCTGTTTTTCTCTCCCTAATGTCTCCATTGCTTGTGTTCTGTCTCATTTCTGTGACTTCTCAGATCAAATGTCACCTTACCAGGGAGGTGGTATTTATTATTAAATAATTATAATATATTAAATAAGGTTATATTATATTAATAAATATATAATATGTGACATTTTGGTGGGTTCTGTCATTATTATGTCAATATTATATATTATATATAATTATATTAAATATATAGTTATATATTATATATAATAAATAATATAAATAAATACAATATTACTAAGTAATAAATAAATGCCCCGCTATCTCACTCAAAACAACAGTGCCACCCCCAACTCTAATTACTTCTATTTGTTTTAATACAGCATCTATTGGGTGATGGTACCATGTACTTCATTTTTATATATTTTATATTTTCCATTTCTGCCTAATAACAACATTTTTGTCTGTTGTGTTCAATAGGTGCTAAGTATTAATCCATCTATATTAAAATCAATGAATTTATACTCAGTGACAGAAAGAGGGAGATAATTAGTTGCCTTGAGTTAATGAAGAAAGGGAGTTGAGTGGGAACAAGTCACATATGGCTGTTTCCCACAGGTTGGATATAAGTGTTGCCATCTTGAATCGGGGTAGCTGTGTTTACCTACATGAGACCACCACAAGATCAGACCTGTCAACTTATTCTCACATGGAGTAAGGTGGTTCACAAGTCCATCTGCTCCAAGAGGATGTGTAAGGAAAAGACAGTTGCTTGGAAGAGGAGACTGTAGGTGTGGCTGCTCAAAGTTGCCCATACTCCTGTAAGTAACCCTTGTAAACTCAACAGCTCACCACATTAAACATGGGTGAATTTTTTTGGAGAGGATTCTGTCATTGTTCTTTGTATCTGGGGTGAATAGAAATGGACTTCCCAGAAAAAGACATATAACACAGATGCAGGAACATGTTCTATGTCTTTATTACTCAGATGATTAAATGGGTATATAAATTATCTAAAACTCATTGGTATGTTTGAATGGGCATATTACATTGAATGCAAATTATAACAGAATGAAAGGATTTTTTTTAATTAGCAATTGTGCTGAAGGTTCCAGCTTTTACAAGGTAACAAAACTATAGTTCAAACTCAGATGTATCTGGCTCCCAGATCTTTGTATAGGGGCTACTGTCTTCCTTCATCTCTAAATCCATTTTCAGATTCACACATCTCTAGGACAGGCGGTTCGATTCTGGCTAGGTCTTTTCTTGTTTTCAAGATCTTGGGAATGTGAGACGGTTCAGGTGAATGGCTTGCATCTATCTCCTTCATGCAAGTACAGTGTGATGCAAGTAAACACTGTTTTCTACACAAGTCATTAGCTCTGGGGGGCTCAGATATGTAGGTAGCAATCAGTAACACCTAACTGATAGGACTCTTGATTTCATTTGTCACTTTGGGCAAGTTATCTAGTCCCCAGGCAGTCACTCAAACCTAATCCAGGCATATTGAAGGTATGGTAAACATCTGCATTTGACAGGTGTTAAGAAAGGAGATTGTGCTGTGGCCGGAGGGGACCAGACCCTGTCAGCTGAAAAGTCTTGAGAGCAGAATTGAAGCTTCCCTCAGTAAGAAGTTCTGCCAATGGACTTCAGTGTCAGACCCTGCCTGTCTTTTCTGGTGGACCAGAATACAGGTTTGAACTTAGCTTCCTGGACCCTAGATTTGCACAAACAAGTTCTTAAGACAGATTGTTCTCTGTCTTTCTGTCTCTGTATCTATCTCTTTCTCTGTGCGTGTGTGCGAGTGCATGTGTGTGCATGTGTGCACGTGTTTTGAATAGCAGCCAGACATGTGAGCTCCTCCACCTACTAATTTTCTGATGATAATCTCTGGGGAAAACTCATCCCCAAACACTCCACATTCTAAATGTTTGTGGTATCTGCAGAGCTGATCCCTAAGTGATAATTGAATGAGGCAATCTCTTCCTTCTCCCTGTCCGTGAAGGTATGATCTTTATATGGATCTCCAAACCCAACTTCACCCACCCTCAAGCAAACCCTACCCCAAAGCAACCTCCATACCTCCCTCTCTAGATTGAAACTTAAGTGGTGAGTACCAGCTAGATTTTCCAGTACTGCTCTAAGATTGCTTCACAGGAAACCCAGACCTTAACATTTCTGTAATTCAAGTAAATTTATTATGGTCTGGGATGATAAGTGAGGTGTGGCAAGTTAACTCAGTGGCCTATCTCAGCAGGTAAAACACTTGGCGTGCAAGCCTGCCAACCTGTGTCCAATCCACAGAGCCCATGGAAAGGTGAAAGGAGAGATCTCACTCCACAAAGTTGTCCTCTTGTTTTCACATGTGCACTGTGGCATGTGTGCCCCCCCATCCCCACTTCTACCCACGCCACATCACACATCAGCTCACACTCTTTCTCTCATTAACATGTACATACATATACGTTAGAACTCTCTGTCTCACACACTCAAACACAACACACACACATACATAATAATAAATAAGTAAATAAAATCCATCCTTTGGACACATCATAAGTAACTCCACCAGTCCTTATTAGCTGGGTCTTGGAGTTACCCAGCTGTAGAAATTCTATTGTTGCAGCAAACTCATGTTCCTGTCCGACCCTGAACAAATCTTAGACCTTTCCCAGTTCCCTGGCTCCCTGCAGCTCCCAGCAGAGCGTTATGCTTCCTTACTATGGCATAAACTCCAAAGGGCAGTTAGAAATCTCTGTTCCAGTTGTCATGTCTAGTGTAGTTATTAATCATTCCGTCTGTCCTGCTTATTCCAGATTCTGTGAAGGTCTGTAAACACTGACACATCACTGGGAATGGAAGCATTTTTAACGGGTAAACTGTTTATTGGTGAGACAGGCTGGTCTCAAACTTCCAATCCTCCCGCCTCGCTGGGACACTAACAGTGATGGTAAGAAAGCAAGATATGACTTTGAACAGTGAAAAAGTAGGAGGCTATTTTTGTCCTATTTGTGTCTTGGTGAAGGGAAGGAAACTGCAAAGAGTGAAGATCGTATATCCCCATGCTTTGAGTTCCGGCACAGATTCTAACATGGAGATTCATGTGACTGCTAAATTTCCCAGATCTGACCAGCAGAGTCCAAAGCATGTCTCACCCCTCAGTGCCAGGCTGGGCCATGTGACCTGGCCCTCTCTAGGGACAGCACCACTCCAAATCTACCTGCCCAAGCACCAACTGTCTACCTGGTTCATTACAGACCCTGTAAGCATAAAGAATACTTGGGGACTGAGAATCTAGTGTTCCAGTCAGGAGGACTGAAAACTTCCACCATTTCTAACAGAGGGGAAAATTCCCAAGAGAAGGGTACACATTCTTTTGAGGCCATTAGCCAAGGTTGTTGAACTTGCATGAAAGAGTGGCACAGACTAGGGTCACAGTGGGCATGGTCGAAGGGTCACTGGGTCTTGAGAAGTGTCCTGACATTTCTGAGAGTTTCTGAAGTTGTGGTCTCTGAAGAAAGAGAGGCTATTTGATGATGCTGAAAGAGCTGACGTGTCTGGAGCAAACACCTGCCTGTCATTATCCCACCATCTCGCCAAGTCCATTAGGGATCCGGTACCATCTGGAGAAATAAGAGGCACCTATAAATAAACCTAATTGCCTTGAGAGGAATTAGGATAGGAAATAATTCCTATGAATCTGTATTAATGTAATACCTTTCAATGTAGGTTAAACCTCGTGTAACAGATTACAACTTTAGATAAATATGTCTTCTGCTTTCAAAAGTCTATAGTTTTTCTGAAAAAAGAAAAAGTTAAATTTCCCATGATAGTCATGAAAGAAATAGACTTTTATGTAGAAAACTACTTTTTTAAATTCAGATAGGAGCAGCGCATGGTGGTCCATGCCTTTAATCCCAGCACTCATGAAGCTGAGGCAGGCAGGATCTCTCTGAATTCCAAGCCAGCTTTATCTATGTAGTGAGTTCAACGCCAGCCAGGACTACATAGTAAGACCTTGTCTCAAAAACAAAAACAAATAGATGTAAGATAATATATAGGGGCTAGAGAGATGGCTCTGGAGTTAAGAGCTCTTGTTCTTTCAGAGCATCTGGGTCTGATTCCCAAACATGGTTGTTCACTTCATAACTTAGCTCCAAGGAATCCAAAGCCCTCTTCCAACTTCCTTGGGCATCAGGCACACAGATGGTGTGCATGCATGCAAAACATTCATACACATAAATAAATCTAAGAATTCAAACGATAATGTGTGACATAAAACTTATCATTTTATCTACTTTCTAGTAGTTCATGGATCAGTGACATTAAATGTGTTCAGACGCTAAGCAGCTGTCATCTACCTGGAATGGATAATGATCTATCTCTGAGCCTCTTTCATCCTATAAGATTGTCCCAACTTACCGTTGGCCATCCTCCTTCCCTAAGCCCCTGGTAACCACTTTACTTCCATCACTGTGCATGGGACTAGTCCACCTTCTATCAGCAGGACCACAGTACTTTTTCTTATTTCCCTGAGCATAATGTCTATAAGGCTCATCTATGTTGTGTCATGTATTGACATGCCGTTTCTTTCTAAGGATAAGCAATATCCTTTTAGATAGATAACTTTGCTTCCACCCCATGTGCTGGGGTTTGAACCCAAGGGTCTTGAACATGCTAGCTAAGTGCTCTATACCACTGAGCCAAATTTTCTCTTCTCATCCTCCTCCTTCATGCTCGGGATAGGGCCAGGGATATGGCTCACTGGGCCAGTGGCTTATCTGCTTTTCTATTGCTGCGAAGAGACGCTATGACCAAGGCAACTTACAAAACAAAACGTTGAACTGGGCCTTACAGTTTCAGAGGGTGAGTCCATGACCATCATGGTAGGGATCATGGCAGCAAGCAGGCAGGCTGACATGGTGTCTGAGAGTTGTACATCCAGATCCTAAGGCATCGGGTAGAGAGAGACTCTGGGCTTAGAATGAACTCTTCGAACCCTCCAAGCCTACCAACAAGACAAGTAAAATTAACGTGTCTTTTTGAGGCGCTACACGTCATTTTCTATGACAAAGATGCCTTTTCTACATTTCCCCTCAGCGATGCACAAGGGTTCCAGTCTCTCCTCATCTGTGTCTGTATTTGTAAGTTCCTTTTTACTTGTTTAATGTTATTTTGCGGTGTTGGTTATCAAACCTTAGGCTTTGCACAAGTTGGGCAAGGCAGGTAACAAACTGAGGTAAGCCCTCAGCCCCCAGCTTTTCCCCACCATGGGTTTGATTGGTGGGGAATCAACTATATATGATTTGTAAAACTTTTCTCCGGAGAACAAGTGTTTAGGTTGAAATATCTTAATTTTTTTTCATGCCAGAAAATGTATCTTTTTTTTTTTAAGATTTATTTTATTATGTATACAGTGTTCTGTCTGCAGGTATATCTGCAGGCCAGAAGAGGGCACCAGATTTCATTATGGATGGTTGTGAGCCACCATGTGGTTGCTGGGAATTGAACTCATGACCTCTGGAAGAGCAGCCAGTGCTCTTAACCACTGAGCCATCTCTCCAGCCCCAGAAAATGTATCTTATAAACTGATTTCTTTTAAAAATCTGCCCTCTTCAAACCAAGGAAGGGCTGAAAAACAAGCACAACTTGGACCCTGTGAGAAAGGGCTTTAGGATTTTCAGAAATCATGAACATGAACACATGTGACCTGGATGGACAGCAAAGAAATCAAATCCCTTAAATAAATTTATTTTAAGAAACAATAAAAAAATAATAAATAAAATGAAAAAATAAAAATCTGCCCAAAATCCACATGATAAGATCCTAACTCCCAATGTGACTGCACTTGGAGACGGAATCTTAAGGGATGACAACAGTTACTGAGGTCATAGGGCTGGTGCCTTTGTAAGAAGCAGCAGGGCTCCCAGAATTCCCTGTCTTTCATGTGAGAACACGGGAAAAAGCCATGAACATGCCAGGAGTAAGCCGTAAACCGATACCAAGAACCATCTTCCTGCTACTTGGATCTTTGACCTTCCAGCCTCTGGAACGTGAGAAATTTCTGTTGCTAAGTCATTCATTGTGAGGTATTTTGTTATAGAAGCTGAGGAAGGTCACAACAACCTTTATCTTATGACTCAACAAGTTGCACATGGCTGGAGAGGACGATCAGTAAGGTGAATCCTGAGCAAGCAGGAAGATCAGGGTTAAAATCCTGAGCACCCATATGAAAGTGAAGTGGGATGATCCACATCCTGTACCTGTGCCCTGCCTCCCAGGACTGGGGCGGGGAGTGGAGGCTGGAGGATCCTTGCAGCTTATTGGCCAGCTAGCCTAGCCAAATCAATGAGGCTCAGTGAGAGATCCTACCTCAAAACTGAGATAGAGTGAGACTGCAGAAGATGCCTGACATTGACCTCTGGTCTCCATACACACATGTTCATGCACACTGACAGTCATGTATATCATACACACATGCACACAATAAAAAAAAGCACACATACTTGTGGGATAGTTCTAAAAACATATAAAGAAGCCAAAGGTGATATCCCAACACCTCTAATCCCACTATTCAGTAGGCCATAGCAGGAAGACTGCTTCAAGTTTGACCCCAGCTTGGTCTATATAATACGTTTTAGGCTAACCTGGACTATAGAATGAGATCCTATCTCAAATAAGTAAGTAAATAAATAAATAAATAAATAAGGGCAGCTGGCCACATATGGTGCCACCTGACTGCAGTTCCAGCTTCTTGGGAACCTGAGGCAGGGGAATTTTATGTATCTTTACATGTTCCTCTCTATGTGTATAAACAATATCTTTACATGTTCCCCTCTATGTGTATAAACAGTATTTACAACTCACACCACATACACTGCTTTCTTTCACCCTTCCAGTGCTGGGTATATAACTTATGATCTTCGTATGGTAGGCAAGCACCCTGTCACTGACCCATAGCCTCATCTAGTCCAGACTATATATTCTTCTGTAACCTTTTCTTAACAAAGAATGTGAAATGCACAATTGTTCTTAAAAACTGAGAAGTTCCACTGAACAGATTATCCATAATATACACTTACGAAGCCTCCTGGTGATACACAGCTGGTAGTCCTCTATATGTATCTTTGATGTTTGTCTGATTCATTCATGGAGATAATTTTCCAGAAGTTGAACTCCAGGGCTAAAGGACATGCATATGTGAAATTTTGATAGCCTGTCTATTGTGAAATTACCTAACAGAAAGGCTAAACCAATTTGTCCTCATGCCATGTCTAAGAGTGCCCATTGGTCCACACTTTTGCCAAACAGGCGTGCTTGCAACGGTTGTAAAAATAAGGTTTTGTCTGCTTTTCTCCTCAATCCTGCCAAAGTGCACAACATAAAGCTAAATGAGAGGAATATAAAGTTGACAGATGGGAGAGTATTTTGGTCTCTGTAATGTTTTATCTGAGGCACACCATTTTCCCCTCAAAGCAAACATGACAGATAGGGCTTCTTTTTTTTTTTTCTTTAGTACAAGTTCTAGGAAAAAATATCCTAAGTGGATTAATCCCTTAAAGACAAAGAGTCTCTGAAAATGTAGAATTTATTCAGGATAAGTATGCTTTGGGCTGATAGAGGATATATATTTATATATATATATCCTTTATTTTTGCATCATATATACATATAAATATATATACACATACATGTATACACATACTTATACATATACACACACATACATGTATACACATGCATATACATATATACTGCATTTTATTCAGTAGCAACCTCCATGTCTCACTGTAACCTACTCAGCATTGACTGGTTTGACTGAAGCAGAGGAACATTTCTTTCAACTCCATTCTATATTTACTTTTCTTTCTTATGTTGAGCAATAGCTAGCTGGGTGTATAATGAGCATGACTTCCCATATACTCAGGAGACTGAGGAAAAGGACCACTGTAGTCCAGGCTTCAGGGCCAGTTGAGGCATCATGGCAGGACCTTGTTACTCAAAAACAGCAACTACAACAAATAAGCTGTACTTCATTCACTGTAAGGTTCCCCCTAGAATTCGATTGGGAATAACTTTAGTATTTTAATATAACATTTCACCAAAGATTAGATGAGGGGGAAGAAAGTCATACGATTAAACCCACTCTTTTTTGGAAAACACAAACAAAACAGAAGGAAGTTCGGTTCAGCTATATCACTCCTTGGCCATGCAGTCTAAAGCACGTAATTTAGTTAAATATGCTGCTTTTTCTCCTTTGACAACTTACCAAAATGAAATCTGCCTTGTGTTCCATAAAACCATTGGAAAGACAGGAGGTCCCAAGTACTATAGTGAACTCAATTACATGTTTGAAAGATATGTGTACCTAGTCACATATAGCTAACTTGCTTCTGCCTGACCTGAAAGTCTTTATGCAGCAGAGGGTGTAGACTTTTTTCAAATAAAACCTATAAGATAGATCTGTGATTTGCTATGGAAATTGTTTTCTCTTGTTCTAGCATTAGTATCAATTAAAATCTTTTTGAAACCATTCTCCCTCATTGGTGATAGTAATGAGCCTTACATGCCAAAAGCCAGAAAATGGGAGAACCATAAAATATGAACTATGAACTGTACATCAATAATCCTCTTTATCTTCTCTCTTTTTAGCCACTTAATAAATTGAGTGCATCAAATTATTATAAATGTGGTATCTCTGATGCTGGCAAGAGAACATATGTAGAGAGCTGCGACGTGCCGCGCCTTAAAAATGGCGCTGGTCTCCGCCTTCCACCAGCCCGACGGTGAGCGCTCTCGATGGTGGGCGGGTCCATGTTTGGCTAAGACCGCCCATGTGGCTTTACTTGATTGGCTATATGTGGGCCTCTAAGATAGCACCATGTGGCTTTACTTGATTGGCTATATGTGGGCCTCTAAGATAGCACCATGTGGCTTTACTTGATTGGCTATATGTGGGCCTCTAAGATAGCACCATGTGGCTTTACCTGATTGGCTGTTCATTTAGTATTTAGCCTGTGGGTTGGGTCTGCCCGGCCCTTTTCGGAAGACTGTTTTCAAGGGACCTGAATAAACTGCAGGAGAAGAGCTTTTGTGAGTCGCGTCGTTCTTGCCGGTCGAGAGGGACGCGACAAGTGGTGGCCCGTACGGGGAACCAGAAAAGACTCAGAACTCTTGCAGTCAGGGGCAGTGCACTGGTAAGTTCCTGGGATAAATCAGGACAATAAAGTTTCACGGTAGCGAACGCAAGGTAAAGTTTCGCGGATAATAGCGAACGTACGGTGAAGTTTCGCGGAGATAGTGAACGTACAGTAAGGTTTCGCGGAGATAGCGAACAAAAGATACAGTTTCGTGGAGAAGCTGCAAACTGAAAGTAAATTTTTAAACATGGGGTTGTCTGAGTCACACCCAATTTTTCTGGCTCTTCAGGAGCTACTTTTAGCTAGGAATTTGAAGATTAAGAAGTCTACCCTAGAAAGATTTTTGAATGAGTGTGATTCCGTGGCTCCGTGGTTTGCGGTGTCCGGGAATCTTACGGTATCCTGCTGGGACAAATTAGGCAGGGACTTGGATTTTGCTTGGGAGCAAGGGACTCTGAAGCTTGGAGTAAGACCGATTTGGAAAATGGTGAGGAGTTGTTTAGAAGATCAGAGATGTTGTAATGCAATCAAAGAGGGAGAGTCAGCCTTGGAACTGCTGCAAGGGGAAAGATCTGAGCAAGTAGACAGTGAAAAGGAAAGTAACAAAGGCGAAAGATTTGAGCAGGCAGACAGTGAAAAGGGAGGCAAAAAGAAAGTTCCTCTCTATCCCGATCTCACAGATTTTAGAGATTTTAGAGATTTTGAGGACTCAGAGAGCACAGATTCTGAAGGAGAGCTACATGCTCTAATAAAACAGTTGGAGAGGACTATTATTAGAAAAAAGGAAAAGAAAAAAGTAAAAGAGAAGGACACGCAGGCGGCAGTCAGTGTGGGAGGAGCCGCTGCTGCAGTCAGTGTGGGTGGAGCTGTTGCTACGGCGCCTGACACGTCAGCGTCAGCGTCAGCAGCAGTCGGAGTGGGCAGAGTCGTCGCTACAGCGCCTTCAGCCACGCTGACGGCAGCTGGTGTAAACAAAGCCGTTGCCATGGCGCCTTCGACTCCTCCTCCATATCCAGAAGCCACTCAGACAGAGCAGCATGTTCAGTCACTGAAAGTAGGGAGATCTTTCTGCCCGGGGATGTGGACACAAGTAAGAACAGAATTACAGTTTGCTTATCCTGTATATCAAGACCCACAAGGGAACAGGTACGAGGAACCGCTTGATTTTAAGGTGGTAAAATCTCTTGCAGAGTCGGTTCGTACTTATGGTACTACCGCTTCTTTTACAATGGCTCAAGTGGAAGCATTAAGCAGACATTGTATGACTCCAAGTGATTGGAGTGGCCTGGTCCGCGCCTGCTTAAGTCCAGGGCAATACTTAGACTGGAAAGCTTTCTTGATTGAGTTTGCCACTGAGCAAGCAGCCAATAATCAGAGAGATGGAAATCTAGCCTGGGATAGAGATATGCTGCTTGGGCAGGGGAGATTTGCCAATCAGCAGATAGGATATCCTATTCAGATTTATGAGCAAATAAACAAGATAGCTATCAAGGCTTGGAGATCTCTTCCTAATAAAGGGGAGGTGAGTGGGAACTTAACTAAGATTCTACAGGGTCCCATGGAGCCCTTTTCAGATTTTGTAGCACGAATGGTGGAGGCAGCAGGGAAGATTTTTGGTGACCCAGATGCTGCTTTGCCACTAATAAAACAGTTGGTCTATGAGCAATGTACCAAAGAATGTAGAGCTGCTATCACCCCTTATAAGAACAAAGGCCTAGAGGCTTGGATGAAGGTGTGTAGAGAGCTTGGAGGGCCGTTAACTAATGCTGGTCTCGCTGCCGCAGTAATACAGTTGGCCAAAATTTTCAATTTGGATGCTCAAGGCCGCTCAGCAGCGGACAGACATCAGGATTCCCATGGTTCGCCTAAAAGCATGGTGAAATGGAAGGACATTCTGACAGGCTCTTGGCGGGGGCCTGACCCCGTGCTAACATGGGCGAGAGGGACGCGACAAACATAATATTTATTTTACTTCGGGAGAAAGAAAGACTACTCTAAATCTTGCAATAACAACATGAACAGGGCCCCTTCCAGTCTGTATTGTAATGTCCCTTTCCCTCCTCTCCCCTCCCTTCTTCTCTTCTTCCATTTCTCTCTTCTCCACCTTTTCCTTTTCCTTTCTTTCCACTCCCTCTTCCTTTCTTGTCCTCTCTCTCTTTCCCTTCTATCTTTTTCCAGTTAACAGAGCGGTTAGGAGCAAATACTTATTGTGTCAGCTCAGTATGCTCTCTGAAGGGTTATCTTGAGGGTAGGGTCAGACCTCTGTCCTTGACTCTCTCTCCTGAGAGAAAGAGCATCATATTAACTAACACAGGGTGTGGTGGGGGGGATGACAACAGTGTTGTGTGACTTGGTCCTTCTTTCATAGTAGACTGTCTTTTAGGACTTACCTTGTGATAAGCTTGCCAGAGTAAACCCTGCCCTACAAAATGAGCTGAGGTTTGAAAAGGTTTATTCTAATATATATATAATAGACCCTAGGATTTAATAGTAGTTAGGTTAACTTCCTGGAAAGAATACTTTCATTGTGGTTTTAAAAATTTATATATATATATATATATATATATATATATATATATATATATATATATATATATA
>CAJQZJ010037497.1:292186-306354 GCA_907164525.1 Lophiomys imhausi | reverse complement strand
TCTCTCTCTCTCTCTCTCTCTCTCTCTCTCTCTCTCTCTCTCTCTTTCTCTCTCTCTGCCTATGGATCAGGATGTAGCTCTCAGCTACTGCTCTAATGCCTGCCTGTCTGCTTCCATGCTCTCTGTCATGATAACGATGGACTAACCCTCTGAAATGGTAAGCAAGTCCCAATCAACTCCTTCTTTGTAAGAGTGGCCTTGGTCACATTGTCTCTTCACAGCAACAGAACAGTGACTAAGACAGCATCAAACTATTAGAACAAATGCAAAGATGTTTTAAAGCACATGAGTGCATATGTGTACATTACATGCAACACTGCACAATGTTATAGAAAAGAAAGGAACCTCCATAGATTCCAGTATCCAAGAAGGGGTCTGGAACCAATCCCTCCTGGATTTTTTCCTACCTGCTACAGCTGTTCCTCCTTCCTCTCTTTCTCCCCCATCCCTGTAACATTTATTTGTTTGTTTGTTTGTTTATATGTGAGGGCACACATGCCATGGTATACATATGCATGTTAATGAACAACTGTGGAAGTAGACTCTCTCTCTTCCACCACATGGGTCCTAGGGTTCGAACTCAGTTTCTTGGGTGTGGCGGCAAGTGCCAATACCAGTTGAAGCATCTTACCAGTACCCTAGCTTCCTTTTCACAAGCCTACAACTTGTAATGTGGCCATTGAGGGTCTACATATATAATGATATCTTTGTAGCTTAAGATGATTTTTTAAGTGGTCTCAGAGGAACATTGCACATAAAGTTACCTATCATTGTGTTGTCTTTACCTTGGTTAAAATTTGTGTTCTCTTTAAAGGTAAAGAAGGGTATATATGTTTACATTCCAGGTACTTAGTGACCAAGCAGAAAAGTTCGTAGACCCTCAGAGAGAGACTTGCTTAGTAATGCTACAAAGAAATCTAGAACCACTTTTTACATAAGTAAAAGCAATTTTAAACTTAGATATGTTTTGGGCATAAAAGGTGGATAGATTCCAGCTTTGGTTTTAGCAGTGTGACCTTACACTGACTTTTCCTTTGTAAATGGCTAAGGGTTCTACCTCCCACCTGCCTCTCAGCAAATGTTTTGGTGTACCCATTTGTCCATGCCTGAGCATGGGAACCAGCAAGCCTGGAGCTGAGGAGAGAGTACCCTGTCCAGACTAACAAAACCACAAGCCAGGAACGAGTCCTGAAATGACTGTCTGTGGAATAGGCTGTTATCAGAAGGGAAAATGGATTCTGAGCCTGCAAAAATGCTACATGACCAGTATTTCCAGCTCTGACCTTCGTTTCTTTATGTGTAAAATAAAGGGGCTGGTATGGAAAGTTCTAGTTTTCACTCTGAAGACCAGCTTCTGTGGGAAACCCCACGTTGTCTGAGATAGGAGGAAAGCTGTGCTCTTGGACTTTGGACTTGTGACATCTTCTCCCACAACACAGTTCCACAAGTTGAGACTAGGCATTTACGAGCAGGTTCCTGAGTAACTTTCCTGTTTTTGTGAGTTGTCTATACACACTTCCTGCAAAGAGACTGTTTTATTAATAGCAACAGACAGTCTAAAGCAACACATTTCTTTGACCCAGCACTGTTTTTATATTTGGAAAGACTCAATGTGTTTCTTGGTTAAGAATAGTTTACTTGCCGGGCGTGGTGGCGCGCGCCTTTAATCCCAGCACTCAGGAGGCAGAGGCAGGCAGATCTCTGTGAGTTCAAGGCCAGCCTGGTCTACACAGTGAGTCCAGGAGAGTCAAGGATACACAGAGAAACCCTGTCTCTAAAAACCTTAAAAAAAAAGTTTACTTGGAGCTGGAGAGATGGCTCAATGGTTAAGAGCACTGACAACTCTTCCAGAGGACCCAGGTTCAATTCCCAGCACCCACATGGCAGCAAACACCTGTCTGTAACTCCAAGATCTGACAGTCTCATACAGACATACATGCAGGCAATACAGAAAATGCACATAAAATAAATAAATTATGAAAAGAATAGTTTACTCTTCTTTGTATAGTTGTCAATGTGAATTTACTTTTGCTCAAATTGCATAGGACCTGGGTACTGTGACCCTCCTCCAATTCAAGTTTTTCACTCATTTACTTATTCCTCAGCTCTGAAGAACGGGGTGCTATCAAAACAGGATGCAAGCATTCTCTGAAGAACGGGGTGCTATCAAAACAGGATGCAAGCATTCTCTGAGCACAATTTTACCCCAACAATTGTTTGCTCTTTAAACATCTACAAAAAGATACCACTATAACAATAATTTCATGATTTATTATGTATCTACCTGTGGTGGAAATTTTGATTTCTTTAAAAACACAAAGAAATCTTTGTTTTGGTCTCAAGTGTGAGATGTGGAAATGTTAGATCCACCGTTGAAAAACAAATTCGTGAAAGGACACATGATATTTTCTCGGCCAGAAACTGCCACGTGTAGGGGACATGCTTTTTTGCTAGCTGGAAAAGCCAATTTGATGAATGGACTCCTTAGAGAGTGTATAATCTTAGTAAACAGGAAAATATCTTGTGGTGGGGGGAGAATGGTGTTTGCCAACTGGAAAAACATCCTTGTATGGATTTTGAGGGGGTCTAACTAGAAACCCCAGAAACACAGAGGGGCTTTTGCTTGGCTTCACTTCTTATCTCTTCATTTTCTCTTGGAGATGTTCTAGAAAGAAGTATTCCAGAGAACACTGAGTTTATTGCTGCTGATCACAGACTAAGTCCAGCAGAGAGTTGCCCCTGAGAGCTGGGTCTACATTTCCTGTCTCTCCTGACCTTTTTTCTCCTGTACTTTGGGGTCAGTGGGTTGGAAGACAAGTAGAGATATAAAAATAACAAATAAATAGTTTAAAAGTACAACTTCATCTACCAAATGCTAAGCGTGTATGTGTGTGTGTGTGTATATATATATATGTATATATATTTATATATATTATTAGATCTTAAAACACCCTCAAGGTAGGTACCTTTTGGTGTTGGTTTGGGTTCTTGACATTTTTTTGAGATTTTACTTTGTTTTTAATTATGTGGGTATGTGTGTATATGTGCATGTTAGTAATGTGCACACGTGTTAGTACAAGGGCTCTTGGAGGCCAAAAGAGGAAGCTGAGCTGAAGTTACAGTTGGTTGTGATCCACTAGACACAGACTCTGGGAACTGAATTTGGTCCCCTACAAGAGCTGCTAGCTGCTTGTAGTGGTTTCAATGAGAATGTCCCCCATAGGTTCAGAGGCTGGAATACTTGGTCCCCACTTGGTGGACCGGTTTTCACTCTGTAAACTAGAATGGCCTCAAACTCAGGACCCTCATGACCTTTGTGTTTTGGAAGACAGGGATGTACCATAATGCCTGGCCCTATAGATACAAATTTTCTGTCCATGGCAAATAAGGATCCTAAGTCCTAGAGATTGTGCATAACCTGTTCAGACAGACATCATACATTCTGTTGCACTGTAACATTTATTCAGACTCCAGATCACTTAGAACCTCTCTGCTATGCAAATGCAAGTGCTTATTCTTTTTCTGTGGTAATACTATGTAAGTAGTTCCTATGATGTTGTAGTGTGGACAGCACAGATGGCTGATTCTTCCAAGTAGAAATCTACTAACATACTTAATTCATATATCTGACATTTTTAAGGGAATAGTGCTAAATTAAAAAAAAAATCTCCATAGGGTTAGAGAGATAGTTAAGAGGACTGGTTGCTCTTGAAGAGGACCCAAGTTCAGTTCCCAGCACCCACATGGTGATTCACAACCATCTTTAACTCCAGTTCCAAGGAATCCAGTGCCTCCTTTTGGCCTCTTAAGATTCCATGAACACACATGAAACACAAACAAATATGCAGGTGAAACATTCATACACCTAAAACAAATGAATAAAAAATCATAGAAAATAATCATTTCCTGGGGGGGTTGATGGAGGTTTCCTTTTGGGGGGGTTGGTTTTTCGAGACAGGGTTTCTCTGTATAACATCTCTGGCTGTCCTGGACTTGCTTTGTAGACCAGGCTGGCCTAGAAAACACAGAGATCCGCCTACCTCTGCCTCCCAAGTACTGGAATTAAAGGTATGCACCACCACACCCAGCTGGAGGTTTCCTTTTTAAATAGAGCCCAGGTCTCTTTTATCTGTAAGACATCCATTTGAAGAACATAGGATTTACTAACATCACAGAGAGAACTGATTTACAATTCATATTTGCCTCAAATAAATTTGATGTGAAATTTAATCACTCCTAATCACTCCTAACAAGCCTTTAGATCTTATAAGAAAAAAGGTGGACAGTCGAGCATGTAGCCATCACTGTTCATTTAGTAATTAGATTAAAGAGCTATTTAGTTTCAGTTTATCCTATGGTCTTGGCCCTAAGTAATTATTTTTTTCATTAATTTACTTGTTTATTTTACATCTCAATCACTATACCCTCCCTCCTCTCCTCTCAGTCCCACCCTCCCACCCACTTCCACCATATCCCCTCCCCCCCACACACACACATACCAACCCACTCTGGCACATCAAATTGCTCCAGGACTAAGTGTCTCCTCTTCCACTGAGGCAAAACAAGGCAGCTCTGCTAGGAAAATGGAATCCAGAGGGAGGCAACAGAGTCCAAGTCAGAGATAGCCCCCACTCCAGTTGTTAGGGGATCCACTTGAGGAGCAAGCAGCCCATCAGCTTCATATGTAGTGGTCCTAGGACCAGTCCATGCAAATTCTTTGGCGGGTGGTTCAATCTCTATGAGACCCACTGTGTCTGAATTAATTAGCTATGTAGGTCTTCTTGTGATGTCCTTGGCCCCTCCAGCTCCCTCAAACCTTCCCCTAACTCTTCCACAAGACTCCCTGAGTTTTGCCTAATGTTTGGCTGTGGATCTCTGCCTCTGTCTCCATTATCTGCTGGATATGGCCTCTCAGATGGCAGTAATATTAGGTTCCTGTCCAATTCCCTCTCTCCAGCCACTTCTGATGTCTATTTTATTTCCCCTACTTAGAGGGAGCCAAGCATCATCCCTTGAGCTCTCCTCATTACTTAGTTTTTTGGATTGTAGCATGGTGATCCTGTACTTAAGAGCTAATACCCACTTATGAATGAGTACATACCATGTTTGTCTTTCTGGGTCTGCATTATCTCACTCAGGATTATCTTTTCTGGTTCCATCCATTTGCCTGCAAATTTCATGATGTCCTTATTTCTAATAGCGGAGTAGTATTCCGTTCTGTAAATGTACCATAATTTCTTTATCCATTCCTCAGTTGAGGGACATCTAGGTTGTTTCCAGTTTCTAGCTATTACTAATAAAGCCGCTATGAACATTGTTGAGGAAATATCCTTGTGGTTTGGTAAAGCATATTTTGGGTATATGCCCAGATTGGGTATATGTGCCAGATTGATTTCCAAAGTGGTTGTACAAGTTAGCACTCCCACCAGCAATGGAGGAGTTTTCCCCTTTCTCCACATCTTCGCCAGCATGTGCAATCACTTGAGTTTTTGATCTTAACCATTCTGACAGGTGTGATATTCTATCTCAGAGTCATTTTGATTTGCATTTCCCTGATAACGAAAGACATTAAGTGTTTAAGTGCTTCTTGTCCCATTAGAGATTCCTCTTTTGAGAATTCTCGGTTTAGCTCTGTACCCAGTTTTTTAATTGGATTATTTGGTTTGTTGGTGTTTAATTTCTTGAGTTATTTATATGTTTTGGATATTAGCCCTCTGTCAGATGTGGAGTTAGTGAAGATTTTTTTCCCAATCTATAGGCTGCTGTTTTGTTCTATTGACAGTGTCCTTGGCCTTACAGAAGCATTTCAGTTTCATGAGGTCCCATTTATTGATTATTGATCTTAGTGCCTGAGCTATTGTTGTTCTGTTCAGGAAGTGGTCACCTGTGCCAATGAGTTCAAGACTTTCCTCCACTTTCTCTTCTATTAGATTTAGTGTGTCTGGTTTTATGTTGAGGTCTTTGATCCACTTGGACTTGACTTTTGTTCAAGGCGATAAGTATGGGTGTACTTGCATTCTTCTACATGTAGACATCTAGTTAGATCAGCATCATTTGTTGAAGATGCTGTCCTTTTTCCATTGTGTTGTTTTCACTTCTGATTAATAAACCTCTGAAAGCATTAATAGTTGACCCCTTCTGTTATTAGACCCTCAGCATCCTTGCAAGTAGGTGTTGAGAAACTTGCGGTCTATGTGTAAACCTGGCATTTGCAGCTCACTTAGACTGAATTTTGAGCCACAAAATTGGTATTAGCTTAAATAATAATTATATTATACTACCAGGATTTTCTTTTTGAGCACAAGAGTTTTGCTACATAGCTCAGGTTGGCCTTGAACTTGTGACTCTCCTGCTTTAGGCTCCCTAGTTCTGGGGTTATAAGTAAGCATCACCAAGATTGCTGATTGTTCAGGAGGTGGAGCTAGTAGTCTGTTGGAACCAGTCTGAACAGGCTGGTGAAAGCTGGTTAGTAAACCTTCAGGAATGCTGAGAGCCCACTGATGGCTCTGCTTACTTGACATGAGACGTGATGGCGGTATTACAGACATGACAGCAATACAACAAAGCAGGCTCTCCACCCCCAGTGCCCCAAACCCTTCCCATCCCTCCACCCTCCACACAGGTCTACCAGCATACTCCTGGGCAGAACCGTGATGGTTTTTTTTTCAATAATTTATTTTTTATCTCTTCAAGTTACATCTCAATCACAATCCCCTCCCTACTCCCCCCTCCAGTCCCACCCTTCCACCCTCCTCCCCCTCAACCCCCCATCCTCTTCCCTTTTTTTTTTAAGTTCAAGGTATTTCTTTTTCCCCCCAACAGCTCTCCCTTTCAGTCCAACAAATGGCAGAACCATGATGTTTAATAAGATGTTGAAAAGTGAATCCCAAAGGTTGTAAACTCGTGTCTCCTCATGCCTCAAAAGTGGCAACCCTTGCCATTGCAGCCTCTGTCATCGACTCAGGCGTATGTGAGGCCCGGGATACCGGTGTTCAGAGTTCACTCTTGATCTCTGAAGGTCAGAAGGTCTCTTTAGGAAGTCAGCTGCTGCTTGGCAATGGCAGGTTGGCACAGAACACTAAAATACCCTAAGGTCTAAAGCAATGAGTGACTCATTCTCCCAGTCAGCAGGGGACATTCATTTCTCCACATGACAGGATTTTCCTTCCGGTATCACCAATCACAGTGACTATGGTTGAAGATTTCATAGTTACAAGATAGGAGAAGGAGGAGAAAGGGGAGAAGAAAAGGAGGGTAAGAGGAGAAGAAATCAGATGTCAGGCAACTGAAATACCTGAAGAATGTTCTCCTCCGCTCAGGTGATTCATTATTCTCCTAATGTATTCTAGAAATCCTGCCTTGTCTGCCTGCCAGCCAGGCCAGACCTGTTCTAACTGGTAGATTTCATCTTGCAGAAAATGTTCTGAGAACCATGTTTGATTATTTCGTTTGTTTGCTGGAGACTTACAGGGCCTCTGTTTGGTTTACCTGGATCTAGCATGACGTCTGACTCAGTCTGTGAGTAACCCTGTTCCTTCACCTTTGTAGGTCAAGGCATAGAAAAGAAATTAAACCCTGGAAAACAATCCAGTGGCTTTTCTGATTGAACCTGGGGAGATATCCCCCAAATATGCAGTCCATATCCTATCCCAAAGCCTGAATTCTTTTCTGAAAATTTCAGGAAAGAATGGAAGCTGATTGGCCATCTTTATCAGGTATGTAGACATGAAATTCAGGACATTTAAAATTAATAACCCAAAACAGAAATTCTCATTTGTAGCTCATAGGAGAATTCCCCATGGAGCTTTTAAATATCTTAATACCCAGGCCACACCACAGACCAATGAAATGAAAACTAAGGTGTGCAGTTCAGACACTGGCTAGTTTTAAAAGTTCTCTAGGTGCGGGGATGTGGTGGTGCTCACCTTTAATCCCAGCACTCGGGAGGCAGACAGATTTCCGGGACTTCAAGGGCAGCCTGGTCTACAAAGTGAGTTCTAGGACAGCCAGGGGCACACAGAGAAACCCTGTCTCAAAAAACCAACCAAACAAAAAAGTTCTCTAGGTGGTGTAAGTTTCATCGCACTGGTGTTTGAGAGCCACAGACTTAAAACAGTACTCTGAGTTTTCTGTCCAGTGTGAATTAATTCATGTTTAGTCACTGTTCCTAATATATTACAGTTCTTCATTTCCTTAGTGTCTGTTTCCCTAGTTGTTTCTTTTAAGACTTTAAATAGACAGTGAATCATGCATCCAAAACAATAATTTGATTGAAGTAGTCTGGCTACCTGAAACACTACAGCTATGATCATATTACAACCTTGCCCAACAAAAATTCCCCATTGATCAGACCTAATACGGGGAATATACAGGGAAAAGAAGCATCCAAACATCTTCTTGGGAAGCATAACTTGACAAAAAAAATTTTTAAAGAGCGATTTAAAGGTGTACATTAAATTTTAATATGTATGTTTTTATGTATCCATTAACTCCACTTTCAATAATTCAGATTTTAAAATAACTGGATAAGTATACAAAAATATATGTACATTATATTAATATCTTTTTCATATTTTAAATGCTTTAATGCATGAAAGCCTTGAAATACCTGAAGCTGTTCAAAAACTTCCAAAGTATATGTTGACAAGCAAAAGTATTTTACCCAGTGAGTGACTGCCGAGAGAAGTGTCAAGTATAAGTACATTTATGTTAAACAGTAGCTCTATATTTTTATGCATTAAAAGGGTTGCATTCAAATGAACAGTGATTATATCTGAGGAAGAAAATAATGCTACAACAACAGAAGGTGAAACTTTGTTCCTTCTATAATTGGGTATTTGGGCTTTTTAAATATACAAGTTTCTATAACAACGTACATAATTTAAACTTGCTAAATTGTTTCCTACCACTGTCTATAAAGCAAGGTCTAAATTCTTTAGCATTACATTTAATACATGCAGCAATTTGTCCCCTAATGACTTTTGGCCAGTCTTTTAGAAATGTTTGTGGGTGATATGGACTTTCAACTTCTGCTTCCTGGGTTCACTCTTTGGTCCCCAACTGTTCTCAGCACAGTTGCTGCCCTGGGAATGTCTTGGGAATGCCCTTCCTTTTCACGTGCTGTGCTCCCCCTCCCTGCACCCAATAAATACAAGTGAAGCTGCAACTTCTTCAGTACACTTCGCACTCCCTGAAGGACGTTGATATTACATCTTGTAACATCCAATACGCAAGATAAGACCATCAAAGAGAGGAACGGCTCTTTGGTGTAAAGTCCAAGGCCCTGTCAAGTTTTGTGTTGCCCTTCGTAATGAGACATACCGCGTATGATGCCGGGCCGCTGTGAGGGCTGAATGAGATACTTGTGGAAAGCACCTAGCTCAATGACATGCTCACAAGTGTCAGAGGGCTACTATTATGCTTGTTTTGTGTTTCTAATTTATTAAGTCAACCTTGGGATATATATGCCGTATATTTTAGTGCCCTTCCCCTAACTCCGTGCAGTGGGGCTGATACTTGTTGTTTATGGCAATGAAATTATGAAATGTACATACTAGTAACTTTCAAAGGAATAATAAATCCCCTAGTTTGGAAAATATTGTGAATTCAAGGTGGTGAGAATAAAATATCAACATAGAAGTTTAATTTGAAAACATCTGCTGACACAAAATTTATATGTAAAATAATGCTATTCCTTTAGTAAAACCACAGAAAATAGCCTTAGTCATCCCTAGAACTCTATTTACACAAATATGGTTGATTCTTAAAAGACGCTAGACCAGAATAGTAAGTTATTTACAGAAAACACCAGATGAATTTGGTTTAGTATCTGTTTGGCAGATAGCATTCTGTTTTCACAGAAGGCTCCTTGTGATCTAGAATGTTGGCATATGGGACTTCGTATGCTACCAGCTCGATGTTCCCTCTGCAGTCCACAGCAAGACTGACCACGTCTTTATGTGTTTTGCTTCTTGTCTTGTACTGGTTTAAAGTCACCACTAGAGATCAGATTTAAGTACTGGCAAAGCTACTGCCAGCCCAGCTGGAGCAGGTTCTGTCCTCAATCTCACCGGACAGAAGTGATCTATGTGGCATGGCCCTGTACCCTTGGTACAGTTGCAATCACCTGATATAGTACATACCCCAGGAAGAAGAAACTCAAACTGTTATTTTATCTTTGGAGGCCTAAAAAACATGTTGCTGAATGTGACTGTTTCATTGGTTTGTGTCCAGTACTTCACAGCTTGACTTAGTCTCTCAGTTCTGCATGCTAGTCATAACTGTATCTGTTTTAGAGACAATACTTCTTTGAAGGAAAAAAAAAATCTGACCTAAGTGTGAGCCATTTTAAAAAGATGAATAGATGCCTTAAATGCTGTATTTAAGTGTGTATGTAAAGCATTAAGCGGGGGGTGCTACTCACCTGATAGAATGCTTGCCCACCACGTACAAAGCTCTGGGTTTGGTGGTGGGCATGGCATAAACCAGGTGTGATGGTGCATGCCTCTGGAAGCAGAGGCAACATCAGAATCCCAAGGTCATTCTTGGCTACAGCAGTGAGTTCAAAATAAAATAATTTTATAAATTGTAAAGGGACTAATTCAGCTCTGTGTTTGTCTCTACCTGTCTCTCTCTGTGTTTCTCTCCTTCTCTGGTCCTGAGGACTGAAGCCAGGACCTTGTGCCGATTACGTACAAGGTCTTTTGAATCTTTGGCCCTCACTTCAAGGTCTTTTACTAGAAAATCAAAGTTCCTGTCTAGTCTCCTGATTATCCAATATTTTTTCTTTTGTGTTTGTGTTTTTCTTTTAAAGAGTGAGGTATTCTGGGGCTGAAGAGATGGCTCAGGAGTTAAGAGCACTGGTTGCTCTTCCAATAGACTTAGGGTATTCCTAGCACCCACATGGCAACTCACAACAACAGATCCAGGGATCCAACACCCTCTTCTAAACTCAGCAGGTACACATGTGGCACCCAAGCATACATGCATGCAAATACTCATACACATAAAACAATAAATTTAATTTTATAGATAAGAGTGAAACACCCAAACTGACCAACTAAAACTAACCAATGTATGACATGGGCACACTTATATTAAATCCAAAAAAGATGAGAGGAAAATGGAGTTAGAGAAGTTTATAGTAATCAGCAGTAAACAAATCAAGTTCTGGAGTAATGTGTGTGGAGAATAGCTCTGTTCCAGGAAGAGAACCAACACCCCGGGTATTGGATAAACAAGGAGGACATGGAAGACTGTTGAAGAATGCAGTGTGCAGTGTGGCCAGAGAAGAGGAAGTGGAAAGCTCTGGTTTTAGAATCTTTTATTGCAATGAATTATTATGAAAGCATATTGTTGTCCATCCAACATATGCAGTGAGTATTATGAATACTGGAAAATGAAATCTACAGGAAATTTATCAGACTTAACATAAGAATTTAATGGGATTGCTGAATTAAAAGCCAATGCTCAGTATTGTTAAACACCAACCATTTACAACAGCAACACAAACTACAGAGTACCTGGGAAAGAATCTAACAGAAAATGTGCAAGATCTACCGGGAGATAGTAATAAATTGTATTAAAAACCATTAAAGAAAAAAATTGGTATCTAGAGACGTAAATAATCTTATACAGGAAAATTTAGTATAAAAAAATTGTTTCTCAGCTGTGTGTGTTGGCAAATACCCACAATCCCAGGTACAAGATCATCTTCAGCTACATAGCAAGTTCCAGGCTGGCCTGTGTTACAGGAAATCCTTTCTCAAAAATAAACAGACAAGGGCCATAGCGACCGCTCAGCAGTTAAAAACCATTGGCTGCTCTCCCAGAGAGCCCAAATTCTCTTTTGAGCACTCACATCAGGAAGCTCACAACTGCCTGTAACTCAGGTTGCAGGAGATCCACACTCTCTTCTGGCCTCATCAGCACCTGTTACATACATAGTGCACAAACATACATAAAAGCACACACATTAACACATGAGTAAAAGTAAATAAATCTTCCAAAAAAAAAAAAGGTAACCAAAGTGATAACATCAGTTTTCACAAAACGGATTCAGGAGATATGGTAATGAGGACATTGTGTTGTTAGATGAACAAACAAAACATGAGACAGAATAGGAATTGAACAAAGCAGCACACATGGAAACTGTATTTGTGACAAAGAATCATTAATCAGATGAAGAGAATTACCTGGCCCTAGGTTAAACACCCAGCCTAGGGCCTGCATCCAGTGACTGGTCACATAGCCTTATAATACGCCCTAAGCATGGACACTCTGGAGGACCATTAGATTAGTGCTCCTCGTGGAGAGAGCCAAGGCTTTCCTGAGGTTGCATCACAGTTCCACTGGCCCCTCTGTCCAGTCCCAATTATTCCCTTTGCTTTCATTGCTGTTAATGTGAACATGATTCCATTCTCAACTTTTGGCTCACTCTTCTCTGTCCTAGAGTCTACTTTTCAGGGGGAACTCAACTTGTGGGGATGTGAGTGGAGGTGACAGGAGTGAAGTCCTAAAAGCTAAAAATATACTTTACAACTCAGTCCACACTTCAGTATATATTCCAGAGAGGTTTTCACTCTAAATTCACCACTGGAAGTCTTCTTGGAGAATCAGGGGGTCATCAGGATATAAAGACATCTGGCTATTAAAAGTGCTAGCAAAAATAACCTCAAACAAGAACCAAGAACAAAGTTGGGCTTTTAAAATGAGAGGCTTACTTGTCTGGAAGCTAAATGTGGAGGGGTGAGTGAGGGTGAGCCCAGCAATGTTTGCCTGCCTCAGGGACAGTTGCTGATCCATAGAGGGGAATCTATAGTAGGCCCTGAAGCTGGAATAGGGAGAAGGATCTGAAAGAGATGTAAGTGGAGCAGCGCCAGTATTGTAGAACATGATTATTTAAGCAGAACAGCTGGCTAGAGTCCTCATTGAATCAGCTGTGCTTGCTTGCACATCTGCCCCCAACACATACCCCATCACTGGTGACACCCCATCAGAGGTGGGAGTGGAAGGGCTGTTATACCTTCAGCTGAAATTCCATCTCCTCCTCCCAGACATGTATCTGCAGTTCTGCTTCAATGGCACTTGGGGAGGGGTGGGTTCTGGCGATAGAGTACTTAGGCTAGGAAGGTTAACTAGAGAGACTCTGTCTTTATGGCTATTCGAGAAGCTATCATTAAAACTAGAGAGACTCTGTCTTTATGGCTATGAGAAGCTATCATTAATGATGGGCGAAGACCCCTCAGTGTGGTAGCTTTGGAGTTACCAAGCTCCCATAAATAGCCCCTCATCTATGCTTTGAAAGTAAACCCAATAAACTCATTGATTCCCAGGGTGAACTTTCATAAAATTATACTTTGGTTTGTGGTTGGGACCTTGTAACGGGTAAAAGTATCCCCAGGGAAGGGATTGAAACAACCAGAGAAGCCTTTTGACTGCCAGAACTAGACTCATGCAAATAAGAAGATGGAATTTTTATACAGATAACAGAGGATCTAGAAAGTTGATTAAAACAATGCACATCTGCTAGGTGGAGTGGCATGTGCCTACAATTTCAGCATGTGAGAGTCTAAGGCAGGAGGATCTAGAATTTTGAGAACTTGGCTAGAAAGATAGCTCAGTTGTTAAGAGCACTGACTTTTTTTTCCCAGAGGACTGGGGTTCAATTTCTCACTCCCACATGAGAGCCAACAACTGTCTGTAACTCCAGTTCCAGGGTACCTGATGTTCTCTTCTTGCCTCCTCGGGTACTACACAAATGCGATGCACATAAACACATGTAGGCAAAACATCCATACATATTTTAAAAAGAATTGAAGCCAGTCTGAACTATACATTAGATTTGAGGCCAGCCTAACTACATATCAAGACCTTATCACATTGATGGTGTAGTGTTAAGCATTCTAAATGTTGATTAATTGGTCCTGCTTGCTGTTTGTTACTTACATTGTCTCTGATTGGTTAAATAAAAGGCTGAGGCCTGAGACTGGGCAAAGACAGAGAAAGGTGGGACTTCCTGAGATTAGAACAGGAACCCTGTGTTTTACACAGAGGATTAATTCATTCCAGCCAGGAGCATGAAGAAGGAGGACACACACCATGGGTTAGAAAAAAGAACCTCAACACCTGAAAGAGCTAGAACAAAAAGAAGCAAACACTCCCAAGAG
>CAJQZJ010037497.1:242709-278372 GCA_907164525.1 Lophiomys imhausi | reverse complement strand
TGTGTGTGTGTGTGTGTGTGTGTGTGTGTGTGTGTGTGTGTGTGTGTATTGACCAGAGGTCAGCATTGGGTGTTGTTCTTGAAGAACTTACTTTTTGAAAACTAAGTCTTTCACTGGGTTAAGCTGGCTGGCCTGCAAGCCTCTGAGATCTGCCTGTCTCTGCTTCCTTAGTTTCATCACACCTCTCTTTCTTTCTTGGGGGTTAGAGTTCTGGAGACCAAACTCAGATACTTGACCCTGAGCAGTAAGTACTGTGTGAACTGACCCATCTCTCCAAACTGGGCCTATCTTACTAGGAAGGGAATGGTTAGTGTGAAAAACTATCCCCTCAACTTTTGAGACTGCAAGCAATTCTCAGTTTCATCTTCTCTGCTGCCCATTCTAGAAGTCCCTGAATCCCAGCTGACATCTCAACTGAGGGCTGGGGGCGATTTACCAGATGCCATGGCACAGACTTATTCCTAAAGGGACTGAGTTCTTGGTCTCTGTTGTTCTTCTCAGGGCGGGTACTTCTCTAGTCTGTCTCCTGCAGTTTCCGAGGGAATCGACAAGCAGTGTCCATGCAAGCCAACTAGGTTTTAGAAGGGATTCTCACTGGTCTTCAGTCCCATCAATCTCCAATGACCAGGATTGCTTCTTCCTGGCCTGGTTGTAACTCCCCTTCGGGTGTGCTAATGACCCCTTAACACAAGGTGCTTGAAGTGCTCAGGGGCAGCCTGATTACTGTTCAATGGGAGTCTTTATTTTATTTTATTTATGAGACAGGTTCTTACTCTATAGCCCCACATGGCCTAGAACTCACTATTAGACTGTACTAGCCTTGAACTTTCAGATTTGTCTGCCTCTGCCTCTGACTGCTGCTGGTATTAAAGACGTGAGCCACCTTACCCCATCTCAGTGGGGGTCTTACTGTGCTCCCGGGGTAGGGATGTGCTCCCCTTCTGAAAATCAGAATCCCTAGCTCTGAAATGTAATGGGGACAGGTGGCAGAAATCCTCTACTGACTATGAGGGCGACTGTCCCTGCTTTGATCCTGTGGTTCACAGTCCATAAATTCTTCCTGTTAGGTACATCACACCCTGGAGGATGATGTCCCTCCTTACATAGCATTGACTCTGAACTGGTGCTTCAGCACATTTTCAGAAAGTGTCCAATTCTATCCACGTGTGTGTGTGTGTGTGTGTGTGTGTGTGTGTGTTAATTCCATGGGGTAATTCCAAGGGAATTCCATGGGCACAGGTAAGTGAAGTGAGTTCCTAGTCTGATGGATATTGGGATCCCAAGTTAGTGGATCAAATACTGCCTAAGCTATTGGGTAGTAATGCTTCGGTAAGCAGGGAAATCTAACATATAGCCTGAATACATACCTATTACTGTCAGAAAATGTCTTAAGATATACCTTTCATGACATTTATTCATGTGTCTGTGTGAATATTAGTGTAAGTGCCCAGAGGCATCAGATCCTCTGGAATTGGAATTATAGACACATTATGGGTTCTGGGAACCAAACGGAGGTCCTCAGAAAGAGCTTAGCTGATGCACCGTCTCTCCAGACCCTCCAACAGAAAAGTTTTGATTGGAAGGACCCATTGGATTTGGGTGTTCATGAAATGGCTGTTGCGATTAACTTCCAGACATAGTTATTCAAACTTTCCTGACTTACTCTTTAGACAGCTTCTCTACAAAGACTGTCATTAGTGGAAGCAGAATGGAATGCCAAAATTTCTTCCAGCAGTTTCAGGGGGAAAAAAAAAGAAACAATTTCAGCTTATTTTCTAGAAAAGGGATATAATTTATTTTCACCTGTTCTCAAATACTCTAAGACCTCGATCCATGATATTTTTATCTTTGTGGAATGTCAGGCTGTGTCATCATATTAGATTTGGGGATGAAGAACTTTCCAGGGCACAGAAAATTTTATACCCTAAGGGTTAATATCTGTTACAGGAATGTGAGTGGAAAGTAAGCCCTTCCTATGCTGTTCATATTTTCACATGAACTTTTGGGACCTTCCAAAATATTATGTATTAACTTTACCTCCTTTTTAGATAAAGAAGGCAGAGTTTTGGCAAACCACTCTGACTTTTTTAGCACCTGGTCTCATATTCTTTCTAATTTTAAAAGATGATAAAAAAAAAAATGTTCTGCATCTCATTTGCTGAAAGCAGGCATCCCAACACACTCTACATTAGTACATTAGTAGAGAACTATTTTTGAAATGTTCAATGAAAGTGTTTTTTTTTTTAAATGTGTATTGGTGTTTTGCCTGCATGTTTGTCTGTGTGAGGGTGTTGGATCCCTTGGAACTGGAGTTACATACAGTTGTGAGCTGCCATGTGGGTGCTGGGATTTGAACCTGTGTCCTTTGGAAGAACAGCCAGTGCTCTTAACCACTGAGCCATCTCTCCAGCCCCGAAAGTATATTCTTAATAAAGGGTGATATTAGAAGGAAGTTCTCTCAGCAGTCAGTCCGTGGTAGCTCCATGTTAATGTAGTACCTCACAAACTGTGGCTTTCACAGGAAAGTTAAAAGTATGATGCCTCATGACTTCCGAGTGCATAAGGCTGTCTCTCCCAGGTGATCTCTTTCCTGCGTACTATTGAAAGATACCGACGTTATGAGAGTGTCTAGACATCAGCATCGGCCGGTAATTAAACATGTATCAAGGTGGAAAATTAACAAATGTTCTCTAGTATCAATATAAAGATTTGTTTGTATTTGTTCATTCCATTAAAGGCTGAAGGTAGCAAAGTATGTTTGTAGACTAGGAGTTCAATCAGGGACCCAGCTTTCCAGGCAAGTACCACCTCACTGAGCTGCACCCACTTAAACCACATTCTCCAGCAGTATTTTTTTTTCTCTTTTGTCCCCAACCTTTTTGTTTCTGTCTGAATTTTTAATTTTTTGAGAAAGGTTTTTCTTTGTGTAACAGAGCCCTGGCTGTCCTGGACTTGCTTTATAGGCCAGGCTGACCTTAAACTCACAGAGATCCACCTGCCTCTGCCTCCTAAGTGCTAGGATGAAAGGTGTGCACCACTATGCTCGGCCTGATTTTCTTTTTAAACTCTTTCTCATCCTTTTGGTTCTCCTTACATATATATACTAGGGGGCAGAGTGAAGCCAAAGGAAACAGAGGGAAGGATCCAGTTGTGACAGGAAGACCAATGCCTGAGATAGGCATCTGTATTTTCCTCAGTTCCATTGTGCATCAAATACACTACTTGATTTATATGCCTTCATTAGGAATTGTTTTTAGAAGTAAAATTTCAGTTCAAGTATTTGAGTCTTAAGGTTTGTGAATGCAGTTATTTGAAACTTGTCTCATTAGATACCACTGAATGTAACTAGAATTATCAATTTCTCAAACAAGAGCAAACAATTAAGCACTAACTTCCTTTTTAGCTAAGTAAGCTTGGTTAATGAAGAAAGCTTCTCTAGGAAGAATTTCATCAAATAAAGAAGAATGACAGGATTAGAAAATAATTTGAAAGCTTCAAAATATCTGTTTCAGGCAAAGATCATCAATAGCTGATCCTGTGGAACTCGTCCAACACAAGGATCAGGCTGTGACACATGGGGTTTCTGGTCACTCTTAGCATCCCTGAGAGCGGTACAGCCAGGCACTGCAGGTTTTTTTCATGGGATATAAGAGAAGGTTCGTAGCACCCCACACCACATGAAATGTTCTTTCAGCAACAATTAAAAAAAAAACAACAAACAACTGAATCTAATCAAGCAGTTTCATTACACACACACACACACACACACACACACACACACACACACACACAAACACGGTGGGGGGGGGGAAACAGAGGCAAAGAGATTATTTTATACTGTGGGGCACTCTCTAGACAACTTGCCTGGCTTCTGCAACCAGCCAATGGCAGGATGTGACAAGAGGACCAGAGTGGCTCAGCAGAGTCCCCCATTTGGGGACTCTGGTCGACCACACAGATGGAAAGACTGGTTTTATTTAAACATCTAGGATCTTTATTGTGCAATGGATCTTACGTGACACAGGGACATTACAGTAATTTTTTTGTGTGATGATGACGTTACAACTATGAATTAAAATTCTTATCTTCTTTTAGAGATTCAGAGATCAAGTTTATTAGGTGAGATGACTTGGTGTCTGCGATTTAGTGTGGGAAAGATTGGCAATGGTAAAAAAGTGGCAGATGAAGAAAGTGTGGTAAAATCCTTATCACTATACAGCGACACTTGCTTGTAATTGCCGTCAAGGTGGCAGCCATATGGAGGTCGACTAATAGCTTTGCTCCACCTACGTATGCTTGGGATTTTTTTTTCTTTTTTACAATAAATATTCAAGTAACAAAAAAAAAAAGCAAGGGGAACAGTAGGACTCAGTAGCTCTGAGTGGTACTCAGGAGGCCAAGGCACGGAGATCTCTAGCTTTAAGATCACCCTTACTAGGCCGTGAAACCCTGCCTCAAAAAATGGGTGAGGCCCCAAAGGTATTCTAGAATGAGAAGCTATCCAAACAAACAGAACTGTCTAGAATTCAAAGCTAAGGCTGCTTTTACTTCTTATAAGCATCCAGAGACTTAAATATGCTATTATGAAAGAAAGCCATCCAGTGAACAATGAAGTGTGTGTGTGTGTGTGTGTGTGTGTGTGTGTGTGTGTGTGTGTGTGTGTGTGGTGTGTTTCTAGTCTCCTAAACAACAGGCAATAAATCTTGTCTTTAGCAAAATAGCAAGGTTACTATATAGCCAGCATAGGTTCCTAGACAGACAATCCACATATGATTTATGAGAGATAAATATTTTAATCTTACCACATTTTACACCTCAAATGCCATCATTTATAAACAACATTAAAAAAAGAAAAACAAACAGCTAAAATAACCATTAAGGGTCGTTACCAATGTAAACATAAAGTGTAGAGATACAACCTCAAACAGATGTCATATTAGTCCATAGTAATTGTACACATGGAGACTCAAATGTACTAAACCAAACAAGAACTGGTTTGGTACCTAGCTGACATTACAAAATGCCAGGTCCCTGGGAATTAAAAGACCTTGGGCATGTTCGTTCATTTCTCTTGGCCTTGTGCCTGCTCATGTTGTCTGTTCATAATTCTTTCCATATACCTACCTTGGAAATGGTGAGAACAAATGGGAAAATGCCAGTGAAGTGCTTTAAGGTACTCAGGAAAAAGATGTTTTTTCAGGACTACAATATTTAAGTTCTTATTTTGACAGAGAGCCCCCATAAAGTTTCTGAATGATAGATAACAAACCAACTTTAAAATAATTAACAAACACTTCGTGGATAACATTTCCTAGTAAGGAACACTGCACATGTAACTTTTTAATTATACTCAGATTCAATTCACCTTTAAACCTCACAGGTTCTGTTGAAAGGCTACATGAGCTGCAATTAAATAGAGAAGATTTGCAAAATCTCAGCCCTTCACCCAAAGGTCTAGAATGAAGGATTCAAAAGCTTTGTGTTCTTGGATGTGACTGTTACAGGTTCTGATTTTAATTGCGATAACCACTTGGGAGGAGAATAGGTTAAAATTAGTAATTGCTTTAATTTTAGTCCTTAAACAAAATTACTTTCTAATCTCCCATTGGGTAGAAACAGTAAAAGAAAAAAAGAAAAAAAATGTGCAGGGAGGATTCATTCTTCACCTGGAGTCACTAACAGACATAAAACACATCACAAATGCATTTTAATACATCAAAGCATTATTCTGAGTACTGGAATATGGCAAGGCACAAACAAATAATTTTAGCTTACATGGGAAAGATTTAAAAGTAATAGGCTCCCTGCCCCCACACCCCTTTTAGCTTCTACTTCTTTAGTCCATCTTCTAGGATATTTAGGAAAAATCAGTCACTTGTCTAGAGCCTCCAATACCTCCTCAGTGTTCAAACCTAATCCTGGAGCCTGAGAGCCCCCTTCAGCAGCACCATCATGGCTTGTCACAAATTCTCTCTCTTTTGTTTTCCTGTTTCTTGAACTTGCAAATTTATTCATGCCACTTGCTATTTCTTTCAACGTGATCATTCTTCCTTCATCTCTTTTAATGCCTCCCTCCCTTTTAACCAGTTAGGTCTCGGCTCAGATGTCCCCTTTTCAAAGAGGACTTCCCTGAGCCTGTATAGAAAGCAAGCCCCCTTCCTCTATCAGATGGGCCCCTTTATACTGTCACAACATTCATCTCTTTCTGATCTTGTTGATGTCTTTGGTGTCTTAGATTCTTCTCTTCTACTAGCAGAGGCATTGTTTCTTGTTTAACTCTGCTCCTGGCATGTTTCCATTTAAATATTCTAAGTATTCAATCCATTTGTTCAAACCTCTATCCCTACATCATTCTCCAGCAATAATCTTTGATTTTCTGGAGTCCAATGTTAAAAACTTCCGACAAAGAGAGCCAAGACTTAAGTCCCATCCTGATACAGCCCTTGTCCTTGAGCACCGGCAGGGACAATCAATGCTCTTGTGCTGTTCAAATCAGAAACAAAGCCACCTGGCTCCCAGAATGTTTGGATTCCAATATAGACTGAAGACCAGCAGCTCTCCAGTCATCTTCCAAGACTCTTAGTACCGGATTGGATCTGCTACAGCATCCAGCCTTCTGAATTGAACAACTATCAGATTCTCTGCCTTTCCAGTGTGAGCCAGCCACTGTTGGAACTACCTACCCAGACTGCATCCTGTACGCCAATCATTAGGTATTATGTAACTGACATTCTATCAGTTCTGTCCCTTTGCAGGACTCCGACTAACACCTGTGGTGCACTAGAATCTTTTCTTCAGAGGCTTTTACAAAGTTCTGGGAGAAAGAGAAACTTCCTAAGCAGCCTGTCATTACCAGAGGCAAGTTCTTCAGTGGAAGAGGTCTGAGAAAGAAAGGTCTGAAGGTGTTAGGTGAGAGGTCAGGTCAGTCATTAAATGCTAACAATTTCTTTTTAAAGAAAAAAAAAAAACAGAAGGTTCATTTTGTCTAGCTTACAACTCATTCAGAGGATGAAATAGCTTATATCAGAAGTGAGGACTCCTTCATAACCCCTTCTCTACAATCAATCAATGTCTGTCATAGAAACGGGGCCAAACGACTGAAGATCGATGCTGTAATGTATGGAGAGAAAATGGGAACTGTCAAAGCAGCCACTGGTATGTTATTTCTTAGTTCTGGAAGCTACAGGCCCTGTACTTCCTATAAAATCAGATATATTTATCCCTCTCAGGTCTCTGAGGTGGTTGAAGAACAGATAGCTAGAGTCTCATAATTAAATTTTGAGTTGTTTAGGAGTCAAGAGAGTGTTATAGCTCTAAGAAAATAATTTTAAAATTGTGTTGCAAGTTAGTATGAATGTTGAGTCAGATATAGAACTTTAAACTCATGGAGATGGTTAGATAGCAGAATGTTAAAGTCAGGTACCAAATACATATGGACTGGACATTGGGAATGTACGCTAAGCCATATAACCCTCATAACTGTGGCCTAATTACCTCTGTTGTTTTGTATTGTATTTATTATTATAAGAGAAAGAGCCATTTGTTGGACTGAAAAGGGAAACTGTAGGGGGAAATAAGATATACCTTAAACTTAAAAGAAAAAAAAAAAGGGAAGAGGATGGGGGGTGAGGGTGGGAGGGTGGGACTGGAGGGGGAATAGGGAGGGGACTGCGATTGAGATGTAACTTGAAGAAATAAAAAATAAAGGAAAAAATAAAAATAAAATGAACATTATTACCATAAAAAAAAGAAGTGAAGACTAACGTGCTGGTAAAGCTCGGTTGGTAAAGTGTTTGCTCTGCAAGCAGGACGACCCAAGTTCATTCCCAGAACCATGTAAAACCAACCAGGTGCAGAGGCACACACTTCTGATCCCAGCAGCCAGGAGGCAGAGACAGGTAGATCCCTGGGCTCATTAGATAGCCAGCTCAGCTTACTTGGCCAGTTTCAGACACACACACAAGTATTTTACAATTCATAGTTCTTTGACTGTTAAAGTCACAGTGCCTGACTGAGGGGATTGGGTCAATCTAGGCCATGAAAACCAAAGTCCTGATTTCTCCAATCTGGCATAGGCTGAAGTTTTACTTGTTAATCCAATCAGAGTAACTCAAGCTTTGTTTGTAACGGCTCTGGCAGCCAGGGAGCCTGTCATTTCTGGGACTTCATTCATTAGTTCAGTCAGTAGGAAATGAGAGCTTACTAGTTCCAGGCTCCTACCGGGTCCTTTACAAGGTCTTTAAGCGATCGTCTTACCAGGGGTATTAAAGAAAACAAGAGACGTGTTTGTTCTTAGGAAGCTAGCAGTCTAATAAGGGTGACAAAAGTAAACAGGAAATGAAAATCGAGTGTGTCATAAACCCTAGCAGGAATAAATACGGTGTGTTGTGGGAATAGAGGGGGGCACCTTACTCAGTCCAGGGTAGACAGAAGCTGGGAAGTCTCCCCTCCTCCCAGAACTGAGTTTGCACTGAGATCTGAAACTGAAGGTAGCTGATAACGAATGTCTGGTGATGCAGAGGACTCTTGGTGTGTTCCAAGTGGCAAATGTGTCTCACTCAGTACCTGCAAAGACCAGGAAATACCCGGGCACACAGAGAGCAGCTCATGTTGCTGCAGTCAGGTTGGGGGAAGGGATGCTGGGAGAGGTGAAGCTGTAGAAACAGGTAGAGAGACCAGATCAGGAATGTCTATAAAGCCGGATTGAGAAATTTGAACTTAATCCTGAAGGTAGTGGGCATTATATACTAGGAGGAGGAAAGTGAGAATAGGTTGTGAATTAGAACAGTCCTTCTAGCTACTATGTGTAGACTGGATCTCTGAGGGCAGACGAAATGCAAGGAGGTGACTTTGGACTCTTTGGCTGTGATTAAGGCAAGCCATTATAGTGGCCTGGATTGTTAGTGGCAGTGATGACAGTAAGAAATGGTTTGAAATATGTTTAATGAGCACAATGTAGAAGACTCGGCTTTTGGATGAAGAGATGATGAACAGGGATGGGTCAAAGTGACAGTTGGCACAGGTAGAAAATTACGTAGAGGATACGGGAAGAAAACTAATACAGGGCCTACAAGGTTCTTCTCATAAGTAGCTGGTAATTGGTCATCCAGGGTTCAAGAGAGGAGTTTGGTAAACAATGTGGGGCTTCAAGCCACTAGTATAGACTTGGTGACTAGACCCACTAGAACTACAGAGAAAAACAACCATGAGTTCTTCATAGATGAACTGATTTCTTCAATAAGACCAACTAAAGAAAAATAGAAATGTGTTATTAGTATGGTTTAGAGGGGGGCTGGAAAGATGGCTTAGCGGTTAAGAGCAAGTGCTCTTATTCCTTAGTCATGAGGAATAAGTTTGGATCTAGCACCCATATAACAAGCTAGGTGTCCCCTAAAATCCTGTAACTCCACCTTTGAGGGATCCAACACCATTTTCTGGCCTCTGTGTGCACAGCTATGTGTACCTTCATACACATATATGCATAGACACAAAGATGTTTTTTTAAGGGAAAAAGTGAAGGAAGCTCCATACCTGTAAAACCCTGGACTCGGAAAGTAGAGGCAGGAGGACCAGACACCTGAAGGCATCCTTGAATACATAGCAAGTTCCAAGATAACCTAGGTTACATGAGACTCTGTTGAAGAAAAAAGAGGAGGAGGAAGAAGAAAGGAAAAAAGAAGAGAAGGAGAAGAAGGAACAAGAGGAAGAGAAGGAAGAAGAGGAGAATCATTGTTGCTATCAGAATTTAGAACACCCCCAAGATAGCTCAAATTTGGAATAAACAAGTACAAAATAAATAGAAGTATTCTGATGGGAAAGCCTTAATAATTATTTGAGGGAATTTATGTTCATTTCTGTTTCTTCTAACAATTGCAATTCATAAAAAGTACTATCAGAGGAGCAAAGCTGACTTACTAATGATTTTATTTAAAATGCATTTTATTTATTTATTTATTTATTTATTTTTGGTTTTTCGAGACAGGGTTTCTCTGAATATCTCTGGCTGTCCTGGACTCGCTTTGTAGACCAGGCTGGCCTCGAACTCACAAAGATCCGCCTGCCTCTGCCTCCCAAGTGCTGGGATTAAAGGCGTGTGCCACCACTGCCCGGCTTTAAAATGCATTTTAAATAGAGAATAAAGTTTATTATCTCAGGTATTTTGTCTCTGCAATGGAAAGCTGACTAATACAGGATCTATAAAAACTAAACTGTTTTGTTTATTTACAGACAAAAGAAATAGAATAAAAAAAGTTCTGAGATTCTCTATTCTTTTCATACACATCGTGAGCATCAGGAGGAAAGTACACTTATGGAAAGCCTACCAAATACTCTCTCTACTGTTAACTCATTTAACCAGTTAGTGGGAAAAATCTCATCAAATCTTCAAGCTCTTGAAAAATAACTTCCATGGCATCTCATTTTAAAATGCAGAATTGTGTCTGAGGCCCTGAATCATTTTTGAAATGTTCTAAGACATACAAGTACTGATGGAGACAAATGGGGAGATAAAAATCTGTCGGAGAAAGAGTTGGGACAAATGAAGATGACTTTTGGGAAACTTTTAAAAGCCCTAATCAAGCAGTCATGTGTACTGGCGCTACAAAAACTTCCTAATTCTGGTTTTCATTGGGACATGTTAATCATAGACGTGTATGGGGCACAAGAAGATGTTTTGGTGCATATGTACATTGTACAATTATCAAATCAATGTGATTAACATGCCTGTTACCTTAAACATCCATCACTTCTTTCCAATGAAGCATCCAAGTTCCTTTCTTCTTGCTATTCTAAAATGTACAATGCAAACTGGTAACTATCCTTACCTGACAGAGCAACAGCATTCCAGAACTCACTCTCCCTATGCAACTATAACTTTGCTTCTGTTCCCCTATCCCCAGCCTCAGGGAACCATGAGTCTACTTTTGGCTTCCATGAGTTCTCTTATTTTTGGTTTGCTGCTTTTGAGATTCCACGTATGAGTGAGATCGTGGTAGTTGTCTTTCTGTATCTGGCTGACTTCCTTCTCAGAGTGTTCTCTAGGATTGTACATTGTCATAAATGATGGGCTTTGATCTTTTATGGCCAAATGCCACTCTACTGTTTATACATTTCACATTCTCTGTGTCCATTCATTTGACCCACTGCTCAAGTCTGAATCTTGGCTACTATGTATAGAGCTCCAATAAAATAGAAGTACATGTATCTTTTCAATGTAGTGTCTTGATTTCTTTTGGGTAACTCCAATTAGTGAGATTTCTGGGTCTTATGACAGGTCTATTTTAAGGTGATGTTTTGTTTTTTTAAACCTTCACTGTTTTCTATGAAGGCAGTGCTAGTTTATATTCCCACCCACAGTGTGTAACAGTTCTCTGGGCTCCACATCCTTGGCAGCAAATGTAGAGTCAGCTACTTCCAACAAGGTTGCTAAAAGCACACCTGAAGAAGAGGAACAAGTAAATGGTCCTGGAAAAAAAAAAGGATATGCATATGCAGAAGAATAAAATTAGGCCCCTGTTGTTTACAGCATACAAAAATCAAATGGCTGGGGATGTAGCTCATTGACAGAGTTGTTAGAGTACACAGGACCCTGCGTTTGAGCCTCAACACACAAGGATCAACTCAGAATGGACTGAACACTTAGAGGTAAGACTTGAATCTATGAAATAATAGACAAATACATCAAGGAAGCAGTTCGGGACACTGGACATATTGGACTGGCAAGAACTTTTTAAGTTGGGCCTCAAAAGTATGGACAGTGGAAGAAAAAAATAGAGAAATGGGATTTTATGAAACTAAACAGGTTCTTCACAGCAAGGAGGCAGTCAAGAGAGTGAGCTTACAGACTGGAAGAAAAGCATTTGCTAAGAGCCAGTGTATGGACAGAACTCAACAGCAGAAAGTAAGTGATCCAGCTTTAAAATGGGCACAAGACTCAGATGACGTCTTTCCAAAGAAGATGCACACATGGCCGATGAGTGTATGAAGGGCTCGACATCACAAGTCGTCAGAGAAATTCAAATCAGAAGCACAGTGTGCTATCACCTCACTCCAGTAAGGATGGCCAGAGAGCGAAATTTCCCAACATCAAAGCCAGCCTCACTACTGTGCCCTGAATACAAACATACTCCCAACCCAAAGGAAACATCCTAATGCCTTCCTTCCTGGAATTCAGTAAGATAATGTTCATAAGCAAAGCTATATTAACATGTTTTTATAAACTATACTAATAAGATCCCTCATTTCTATAATTCCTGTCAGATCAGTCTCCATTTCAAACTACTGTCTTATTTTTCAACACATAATTAGATGCAGTTCCTTTCTCCTGAGTGTATTTCTAATTGATTTCAATGTTCACTCATTCCAGGGCCTTTGTTAACTTCTGGAAATATAATCATTAGTTTGTGGACATGTCATTGTTTGCATGAAGTTGAGGGTCTTGTACAGGAACCAGGGGAGCAAAACACCACACAGGGAATATAGGAAGAAGCACAGGGTAGCTGGGGACACAGAACATGGCTTTGAGACTTGGGTTGAGAGGTGCTGTGAGGCTCCTGAAGGTGCCATACTGAAGAGAAGTGAAGGATAAATAAGAGTGAGTTGGGTGATGCTGGGATTACAGACTGTTCCAGAAAGGTCATAACGAGTCCGAAGGATGGAAAAGCTGGGGCAGAGAAGAGGAGAGTGACCAGAGCTGAGCTGATGATGGACAGCCAGGATACAGAAAGACTCTGTAAGCCAAATAAAGAAGTCTTCCCTTCTCCCTGAAGACAGAGGACAAGCATGCAAACCCTGATTGACAATGACATGGTTAGACTGTTGGCCTCACTATGGAGAAAATACTTGTGGGAAAAAGAATGAGGAGGGGTGGTTAAGATCTTGTTTTCGAACAAGACTGTGCTTTGGGTCAGCACAACCAAGGTGGTGTCTTTCATCTGTAATCCTAGCACGTGGGAAACCCACACAGGAAAAGTGGAAGTTTCAGATCAACCTGTACTACATAGTGAGATCATGTCTCAGAAAAGAAAAAAAAAAGCCAGCAACAAAAATACCAATGTGAGTCAATGAAAAAATATGTATCTTCGATAAAGTCAAGGATAAAATGTTATAATTTTAATTAAGTAATTATCTAGCAAATGTTGAACAAAATACATGGTTTGAAGTTTCAAAAGGTACCAAAATGTAGGATATGAAAATTCTGCCTCCCACTGAAACTCTTACCTTTTAAATTTTGCTTCATAGGCAATCACTACCAACCTTTTGTATCTTTTTCCAGAGATGCATCACCGACATAGAGTTTGTTAAGAAGGTGTCTTGATACTTCATAGGCAGCTTTTATACTTTCTTTAGAAATGTCAGATTCATAAATACTGCTGTAGACTTATTGGTAAAGCATCCAAAGACATGATATTTTAATAGCACACTGAGATAGTTTTTACAATGTAAAATTCTTTTCCAGCTAGTAGATATCATTTTACAATGAAGTAAACTTTTGAGAAATTTTAGGCATCTTGATCTGTGTGTGTGTCATAAATTCTCTAAAAGTTACAGTAAGACTGACTTGTTGGTTGTTCTGCTACTATCTCAAATCTCCTAACCTTCCTGTCCTGCACACATCTTGTTTTCACTACTCAGGGAGAACCTTTTGCCACATTGTTTTTCTCTTCTCTCAATCCCAGCTGCATGGTGCAGAACAATATCTCATTGTTTTTCTGAAAATCCTATTATTCTATTCTTCAAAAATTTTAAAGGCCAATCTCTTCCAAGTGATCAACCCTAAAACACTCCAGTCATTGGAGAAAATTCTGCATGACCCAAGAGTGCTACAGATTCCTTATCTTCTCTTTATCTTCACCCCATTCCCCCTTCAGGTATCAAAAGAACCTTCTAAATTTTGTAATTAAAGTGACAGTATATAATATTCAGTGTATGAGCTGGTTTGTGTTGAATGGAATTGAATTATGTATATACATATATACATACACAATGTATATAACTAACTGCAATATGCATATATGTATATAAAACTTAACTATAGATATATTTAAGTTCATCCTTCTGTCTGGCCCCAAACGTCAATTTAAAACATCTTCCTATTTATATTTCCTACATATAAATGAAGTAACTCTCACTTCCTCTTCTGCATAGCAGGTGTTCACTTAGAACACAGTTGTACCATATAGCCCTTTTAAAGTCCAGGTTAAGCACCTTCAAATTCCTTCAGCTTTTTCTCAAACAAATTCTTTCTCAGTCTTTTGGCTGAGAACAAATGTAGTATAGTTTCCAGCTACATCTTTGTGCCGGTTTCCCTCAATTAAAATCTTTCTTAATGAGATTCTTATAACTTTATAGTTATCAAACCTCTTTCCAAATACTTGAGGCCGCAGCTTGATGCAGTCCAGAAATTTTAGGAATGGATCTTGCTGACACTGAGCTTTGGGGTAAAAAGTAGCTACAGTTGATAGCTACTTCTCTAGGCGGGGTAATGAGGGGGCAATCCAGAATGTGGCATAAATAGGGGGACAATCCAAGGACAAGAAATTGCCCTGAAGCAGTTTTCAAAGGTTGAAATTGATGTCTTGGGGCCATGGAGCTGGATCAGGGGTAAGAGAGTTTGCTGTGAAGTGTGTGGATGGGAGTTCCATTCCAAACACACAGGTGAAAAGCTCCGTGTAGCCCTGGACCTGCAAGCCTAGCACTGTGAAGGGCAGAGACAAGAAAACGGCTGTCTCACCTCATCTGAACTAGCTAAAACCGTGAGCCCCAGGTTTTGGGAGAGATCCTGTATCAGGGTAATAAAGTGGAGAAGGACAGAGCAGGTGACACCAGGTGGGAGTACAGGCACGCATGTGCCCCCATGCGCAAACTCATGCATGCGCGCACATGCCCGCACACACAGATTTTTAAAAATAAAGTCTTTTCTTGTTCTGTTCTGCCTTCTTTCTCTTTCTTCTTTCTTGTGGTAGTAAAACATGGGGGCACAAGCACAGGGAGCCGAATGGTTAACACTCTGTCCAAGACGTTATTCAGGAAGAGAAAGGTGAAAGCTGCTGGGATGGAACAGGCTCTGCTTTAATACGTTGACTAACCTGACCTCAGCCAGCACTCGCTTTTTCAGTACTTCAGCATACCATGGGCTCAGCAGAGACTGTGGGTAACCAGACCCATAGCTGTCCTTCAGATGTGAATGGTGGGCATTACCAATACGGCATGTTGTAGTAGTGCAACACACATCTCTCTCTTACAGGCGGAAATACTTATGACAATTAGAACTTATTTTCTTTTCTACCTAGTTCCGCCCAGTTTAGAAGTTAAAAAGTTCAAGGTTGTCTTCACCCACAGAGAGAGTTTGAGGTCAGCCTGGGAATGAAACTGTATCAAGGAGGAGGAGAGGAGGGGAGGAGAGGGAGGAGGAAAGAGATGGGAAGAGAGGGAGGAGAAAGGGAAGTTAAGTGTTTTAAAGTCAGATGTGCTTATAGCTCAGTTCATAAATGTGTATATGTTAAACTTTATTGTAAAGAACTTGCAAATAAAAGAAAAAGCACAAACCAAAATTAACAAGACCCAAAGTCTATATACATCTCAACAAGCTTCTATACAGTCAGAATATAAATATTTTCTTGAATAACTTTTAAAAAACTAATCATACTTATGTTGCCCCGAATCCTGTCATTTACTATCCATCACTCAACAAAGATGTGCCTCCCAGGTACCAGGGTGCCATGCTGCACACCCAGTGAATATCTTTCAGGTCTTCATTAAATCCACTGGTAAAGTTGATTCATAAACTGTGCTTGAAGATATATACCCTTAAGGGCATCTCTTTCTCTGAATGGATAAGTAGATAGAAATTTACTAATGAGATAAAATGATTGCTGTACCTGCTAGCAAATAGAGCAAAGTGAACTAGATACTACTCTCTAGGCATAGCTGTATAATAAGTAACATTTTTTCCTGCAGTGCCAGAGACAGAGTCCAGAGTCTTGCACATGCTCTGTTAAGTGCTTTACTTGCTGGCTATATCTGTGGCCCACAGCTGTACCACTCTATTAAATTCCTCACACTGATCAGGCATAGTGTACATTAGCTGTTGTTCTAACTGCTTGTGAAGCAGAGGCAGGAGGATTACTTGAATCATGAATTCAAGGCCGTCTTGGGCAGCATATGGAGACCCTACATATGTTTTTTAAAGAAACAAACACATACTGTATGCCAAGCAAACAACAGAGTCCAGTCAAGACAACTAGTGGTATAACAAAAAAATAGAGTCAATGTATTCTCCTAAAGAGTATGCTTTTTTGCCCTGTGATTCTCCTTTTTTTAGGTGTGTGTGTGTGTTTTGTTTTGTCTTTTGAGGCAGGGCCTCACTGTGTATAGTCCTGGCTAGTCAGGAACTCACAGAGATCTACCTGCCTCTGCCTCCTGAATACTAGGATTATCAAGACCAGCTAAATTACTACTTTTAATAATATCAAACTGAGAACAATGTAATAATACAGAAACTAATGGTGGTTTATTAGTTCATTGTAACCAAAATAGCAGCAAGAAAATAACAAATTGGTTTTATTCAGCAACTTGGATGAGCCTTACAAAAGAATGTCAAGAAAGGAAGCCACACATGAACTAGCACATGTTGTATTATTCTACTGACATAAAGGACAAAGCCTGCGATGTCATTTGTGGTGTTAAGACTAGTCCCCCCCTCCCCCCTCAGTGCAGGTGCTGGCCCTTGGGCCCTCACTCATACTAGGCAAGCACTGTAGCCCTGACATTTATCCCCAGCCCTAGTTTGTATCTTGTGATGCTTGTCTTCAGCGTAGCAATACATAAGCCCCCAGGCTGTCATCATTCAAGCAACCTTCTCATGGAGCTAGGTGTGGTGGCCCATACCAGTAATCCCAGCAGCCAGGACTGAAGCAGAGGATGCTCAGCGTCATCCTCAACTGCACAGTGAGTGTGAGGACTGCTTGGGCTACATGATACCCTGTCTCAAAGCAAAAACCAAGACCCAAGGCTTTCTGGTTGAAATAAGTTTTTAATCCAAAAAATATATATTGACATATAATGTGAGCTAAAAACTAGCAGAAACCTTATCCAATTTATGCTTAAATTAGAAGGGATTACTTCTTAAATTCCTTTGTCATCACCTTTATAACTTCCTGAGGCCCAATATGTTTTGTGAGATTGGTTGCAAGACCCAAGTGTCTGGCAGCTTTTCTGTGATCCCAGCTGTCAACAACTGAAAAACAAGCCTGTGCTCGGTTGCACAATGTGGATCAAGTCATGCAGTTCTATAAACAGAATACTTGATTTGATCTTCAGTGGACAGGCTCTGGTGCCCGGAAGGTGATTATACGGTGTCCAGTATTTATACCAACCTCAATCACTCACTGTCTACCAACTGGCTCTATTAAGATGCTCCAAGCCAGCCGGGCGTGGTGGCGCACGCCTTTAATCCCAGCACTTGGGAGGCAGAGGCAGGCGGATCTCTGTGAGTTCGAGGCCAGCCTGGTCTACAAAGCGAGTCCAGGACAGCCAGGGCTGTTACACAGAGAAACCCTGTCTCAAAAAAAAAAAAAAAAAAAAAAAGATGCTCCAAGCCCTATATTTAATTCCCATGAATGACTTGTTGATTATCTACACTGCAGATTATTTGCAATAAATTTTCTTTGTCCTGAGCCAGTTTCTTCTTGTACTCTTTTAGAGTATTTTTCTTACCACCCAGCTGGTGTGTACAAAGAGGCAAAGCCAAACTCATTTTGATATTGGTATAAATCAGTGGCTTTTGAGGGGGAGATATTTGGCAGTATCTGCAGACATAATTAGTTGTCACAGTTGTGGGAGGTGCTTTCTCCATTTATTGACCGAAGTCAGAGGTGCTGGTTACATCGTTTACAAGACACCCCCATCATGAAAGTTACCCAGTCCAAATATATAGTATTGAGGTTGAGAAGCCCTGGTATAAACAGAGATAAACTAGGGAAGCAATTTACAACTAACAAATACATTTTACCTAGAAATATGTATGCTATGGGAAGTTATCCTCAGCTTTAGATGCTCTGTTCCAGAGGTGCCCTCCATTAACAGGGAGAATGGACATTTTGTGTGTGTTCATCCATCTCTATGCATGTCCTTTAATGGTTAGTTAAAGATGTGCAACCTTCAAATTATGATGATAGGCCTGCCTCACTTTTCAGATGGGAATGTGCAGGCCATTGATTGTATAAAGGCTGACTCTTGGTTAGGGGTAGCAGATAGCCATGGAAAGATCTCGGGGAGTCTTGACTAGGGTGTAGAAATATTTTCAATGTCAGATCATTTGAGCCATAAGAGGGTCAAGACTTTGGGTTTAAAATTTTTTGTTTCACCCAATTTTTATATATTCTATGTGTGTATCAAAGGCCTGTTTCACTATCCTCATTTGAATGGACTGAGTTACTTGTGTCCTTGGTTCTGCATGACTGGACAAATTCTTGGCATGAATTGTTTTTTCGTTCCCATACTAAAAGTGTGGTTAATTTTGTTTTTTTGGGGGTTTTGTTTTGTTGTTTTTTTGTTTTGTTTTGTTTTGTTTTGTTTTGTTTTGAGATAGGGTCTCATGTAATCCAGGCCTGTATTGAACTTGTTATGTAGCTGAGACTGACCTTGAATGCCTGGTCCTCTTGCCTTAACCTCCCAAATACTAGAAATACCGAAGTATGCTACCACACTCAGGGACTGTAGTTAATACAGGTAAATTTTGCTTTTAATTTAAACTACGAAATTGCTCAATGGTTAAGAGTGCTTTCTGTTCCTGTAGAGGACTCAAATTCAGTCCCCAGCACCCACATTAGTTGGCTCAGACTGCCTGTAACTCCAAACCCAGGGGAGCCAACACCCTCTTTTATATCCTGAAAGGACTATACTCAGATGCACATACCTACACACAGAGCACACATATACACATAATTTAAAAATAATTTTTAAAAATCTTTAAGAAACTTAAATTGTATGTATTTACTTACTGTGTGTGTGTATGTGTGTGTGCGTGTGCTACAGACCCATGTCAGAAGACAATTTGCATGAGTCAGTTCTCTCCTTCTACCACATGGATCCTGGGGATCAAATTCAGGGCATCGGCCGTGGCAGCAAGTGCCTTTACTCAATGAGCATCCTGCTGGCCCTAATACTGGTCATTTTTAATGGCTTTTCACATTCCTTTCAATAGTGAGCTTTTAGTGTTTCCAGATTTGCATTGGCTTTGAAACAGCAGTCTTCACTTTAAATGAATCCATCATTACATTTTATTTAGGAGAATAGCATCAGTGATCCACAGCCTTGTGAGCAGGAATCCTACACAGCTCTTCCCCAGTGTGAACTCTCAGGGTCTGAAGGGTCCACTCAGGTGGCTCAAAAAACAAAAACAAACAAACAAAAAACACACTCCAATTGATTGTCCATCTATGAACAAGACCAGGCGTGGTTCAGAATGTAAAATCTTAGTGGTGTCTAAAGGAGTGGAGAAGTTTCAGGATCTTTGCAGGAGATACAAACAAAAACAGAAGATGCTATACAGTCAAAATCCTTCCAGCATCCAACCAGAAGAGTGGGTTCTAGAATTAGTTTACTGCCGACTATTAATGCATTTCTTTAAACTTCCAAACTAGAGGAAATGCACAGGGTATGCTTCTTAAGCATGGGCATAACCCAGACCCCCCTCTTCTCCTTCAGACTCTGAAGTGGAGTCTAGGAAGAAAATTGGTTGACTTTTTCTCTAGCATTTCCAGAAAGCTGTTGACTTTCACCTTAGAAAACTGTTTTCAAAATGCGTCATAAATTGCATCTTCATGTTGACTCTGTCTCTAACCAAACTAGAATAAATGGGGATAGTTAACATTGTTTCACAAGACTGGACCATTAATAATGAGAGTAATTTTTATGAAAGCTCTATTAATCAGCTTTTAAAAAACAGCAGAAACTCAAAAGTTGAAAAGTAAACACAACTGGCTTCTTATGTAAACTCAGAGCTGGAAAGTTAGCAAAGAATTTTTTATAACCACAGGCACAGTGTGTTAAAAAGTCCACATATGGCAATATAGAGCTGGTGTACTCAAACTCTTGAAAGCAAGGTGGCAAGGGACAGTGATCTAATGTCAAACAGAGCTCAGGTCAAACCGCGATTTGCCTCTTAGTAGTTAGGTGGTCTTTGACCAACTACATAAACTTTCTTAGTCTCAATTTTTCCCATATTAAAAAAAGAGAAAATAATGGGATTTACCTTTTAGAAATGTTAAGTGATATATGGTATGTAAATGTTTATGCAGATCATCAGTAAATATGTCTATATTTATTCTTTTTATTTACCTATTACTTTTTGGCTTCAGAGACAAAATCCAGGGTTTTACATATGCCAAGTAAGCAATTTACCAGTTATATTTATTTTTATTATATATCCAACAAGAAATAATGGTCTGGATACTTGGCCCAAGGATATAAGTGAACATGGCCAGATCATGGCATTTAATATGTTTCATTTAATAGTAGGGTTGGTCTGTAATAAGAAAACTTACTATCTTGTGTTAGTTTTCCATCACTGAGATAAATCACATTTAAGAGTGATTTATCTTGGCTCACAGTTTTGGAGATCTCAGGCCTTGGTTGGCTGGTCCATTGCTTTTGGGTCTACAGGAAAACATCGTGATGGGCAGGCGTAGCAGAAGGTGCGGCTCATGGCAGCCAGGAAGCTAAAAAGACAAGAAGCAGGAGGATGAACTTTCAATATTCCTTTCAAGGGCACATCTCCAATGAGATATCTTTTCCCATTAGGCCCAACACTTAAAGTTTCCACCATATTGCAATAGGACACAGGCTAGCACCAAGCCTTTAACACATGAGCTCTGCTGGGCATTCGTCCAAGTTGTAGTGCTCCCATATCTATTATTTTTAATCATAGTAAAGTACACATATTCATTATGACTTTAACCATTTTAACTGTGCACTTCAGTGAGAGTAAGTATATTTACAGAGTTGTTAAAAACTACCACAATATATGGTTTTGATTTAGCTGTTTTTTCATCCCAAACAAAAGTTCTGTATCTATTAAACAATAAGAAATTCTAATTCATGTTACTTAAAAATGATTTTCCTCCTCTTCCTTCTCATCTTCCCTTTCTCTTCTTCCTCCTCCTCTTCCTCTTCTTCCCCTTCCTCCCATTCCTCCCCCTCCTCCCATTCCTCCCCCTTCCTCCCCCCCCCCCCCCCCCCTCCTCCTCCCCCTTCCTCCTTCTCCTCCCCCTTCCTCCTCCTCTTGTTCACGCCAAGCCTTGAGCTTAGGAAAGCCCTCCTCCAGCCTTATTTCATCGTCATAACATCTATTTTATATTTCAGTTATGTATATGTGGAAGGGGATGTGAATGCAGGTACCCGTGGACAGGAGAAGAGGGCGTTGGATCCCACGGAGCTGGAGGTAGAGTGTTGGTGGACCACTTGATATGGAATCAGGGAACTCAGCGTGTGTCCTCTGCAAGAGCAGAGAGCACTCAACCCCTGAGCCATTTTATAGGAAAGGAAGCATATTTATATTTTCAAATCATCACCTAGAAAATACACATAAAAATAAAGATAACAATTAAAGAACCTAAATAAATAGCATCAATATTTTGGTATACAGTTATAACTAACTCTTATAAGCACATATGTATATGTAATTATAAATCTAATAAAAATGTAGGTTGTCCATGTAAATGTACATACATTATTAATTTTCTTTACTAACCAATAAGAATTCTTTATTAGGTAAGCATAATCCAATAAAATTGATAAAAGGTCATGGAGAACAATCAGAAAACAACTTTGGTTTAAAAAGGCTTTGATGGGAAAGCAGTGAGGGGATAAAAATACAAACAACGAGTTTTTATGAAGACTACCTTATCTGAAAACTAATTCTTCCTCAATTGGAAATTGTCAAGAGCCCAGCTCCATCCAGTGCTTAAAGTGTCTCCCTAGATCCTTGGTTTCTGTTTTAAAAGCAACAGCATTTCCCTTATAGAAAGTGTGACTAATTCATGCCAAAGCTTTTTAAAGAAAACTAATGAAGCTTGAGATCCAATCTGTTTAAGAATATTTCTGACGATTAAGCAAAACACACCAGATTTTTGAGTGTAGAGTATTTCCTTGGCCTCAAAGAATCTTCAGATGTTCTTTTGAAACCTTAAAAATACTTAAATACATTGTCAGACACTGTAATTCATTTGCAGTAAAAATTACATGTAATTTCCCCAGGTCATAACATGAATCAGATAACACCCATACCTATTCAAAGAAATAAAATCTATATATCAAACTACAGGTTCATGTGCCAGTGAGAAAACTCAGTGGGCAAAGACGTTAATCACCAATGTCAGTACCTAACTTCCATCCCAACCTACATGGTGGAAGGAGAGAAAAGACCTCTGCAAGTGCCTGTGGCACATGTGCCCTTCCCATAAACAAATACACATTTAAAAAGTATTAAAAACACAAGTTTTCTAAAACATGTCACATAAAAAGTGAGTTAAATATAGATTATGACTACCCTATTAAAACCTACATGTTTTGGTTTAATAGGCTTAAGGATCCTGTATTACAAATCAGCCAATTGTGATATAGTTTAGGGCAAAATTTTAGAAAGGCTGCTGGCTAAATGCAATTGCGATTTTTATGTCACAGGCTAAAAAAAAATTGCTGAGCATGGTGGCGCATGCCTTTAATCCCAGCACTCAGGAGGCAGAGGCAGGGGAATCTCTGTGAGTTTGATACCAGCCTGGTTTACAAAGTAAGTTCCAGGACAGCCAGGGCTCCTACATAGAGAAACCCTGTCTTGAAAACAAATAATAAAACAAAAACTTAAAAATTGCAAACAAATGAATCTGGCATGAGACTAAACCTTCTTCTTTACATTACTTCAAATGGCTTATAAATCCTGTTCTGTAAGAAAAGGACTTTTCTGTAGATGACATTTTATTGAAATCAAGAATAGGGTTTTTTTTTTTTAAAGACAAGTGTTGCATATGTTTCCTTTATTACATTATTGGTGGAATACAGTCTGGCAAAATAAAAAGCCTTTCCAGAAACCATCTAACTGAGTAAGAAATCATACTCTGTGCGGAAGTCCTGTTGATGCCAGTGGGGCTCTGTGAATGGAACAAATGCTGAACTTGACCCCGCAATGTTTAAACTGCAATCCTCCCAGCTCTTGGCAGAGACTGGCTTCCCACTGAAAGGAGCTGTGGTCTGTGCAGGGATTACACAGCGGGTTAACAAGCTAGTTTTTCACTTCTTTTGGAGCAGCAGTGAAGACACCTAATACCTTCTTTTAGGACTATTACATACTTTGAATCACAAAGACTTTAAGTGAGGTGATGTGAGAAAGTAAAAGATAGAGTCAGTGAGTGGAAGCTTACTTTGGTAATGATTTTTAAACTACCTTCTCCACTAGTGGCTGTGAATCATCAATGAGTCCTAAATAAGTGGAAAGAAAGGAGACCAGGGATAAAGGCATCAATTTTGAAAGTAAGCAGCAACCGAGCTTTGCTTCTGTTACATCACACAAGTGGGCAAAATGGCTACTAGAAGCATTCCAGGGCAGTGATATGTGGTTTAATAAGGTGAAATTATTTAACAAAGTTGAGATTTTTTTTTTTTAAATCTTAAAAAAAAAAAAAGAGCTGGAGAGATGGCTCAGTGAGTAAAGGTACCTGTGCACACAGCCTGGCGACCTGTGTATGGTTCCTGGAATCCACAATAAACGTGGAGGAAGAGAACTGACTTCACACAGTTGTCCCCTGAACTCTATATGTGCACTGCGGCACATGCATCCCCCATTCTATACGTATCAGCTACACACAACAATAATAAGGGAGAATGCAAGTCTTTATTTCAAGGTGACCATGGAGGGTCACGTGTCCAGTCCTAGTAATTCCAAGGCTGAGGCAGGAAGAGCCACCATGAATTTGAGACCAGACTGGGCTATCATAGTTCCAGGGCAGTCTGGGTTATGATAAGCCACTATCTCAAAACAACAAAAACAAAACCAGACAAAATAGGTAGACAAGCGTAACACCAAGTTGGTATGAGAGTGTATTTGGGGGGGGGGGTGGAGGATCTAGTCTTAGTTATGAGCTTCTACACTTACTAACTGCCACAGTCCCAAAACGAACATTATGTTCAGAGAGAAAAAAGCCTTGAATCACCAAGAATACAGTTTCACTGTAGCATTTGAATAACACTGTTAATAAGGTCCTATTTTTAGCTGGTTTTGGTGGAATGTTTTTGTCATCCTTTTGTATATGTCATAAGCTGCCTGTTTAATACAATGCATAAATATTGCCTGTATATCAGAAAGAGAGAGAGAGAGAGAGGGAAGGAAGGAGGGGGAGGGGAAGGGAAAGGAAGGAAGGAAGGAGGGAAGAAGAAAGGAAGAAGGAGGGAGGGGGAGGGAGGGAGGGAAGAAGGAAGCAAGGGGACCAGTTTTTGTTTAGAGGAGGTATAAGGGAAAGATGAAGATACAGGAAATATTTGAAAATAAAATTGAAACTCCTTTGCTTTCATTTAACAGATTAATTATGTAAAACAACCCCCCAAACTAATGTTTTAGAAGTGAAATGTTTGCTTACTTGTGGTGTGGAAAACCTACTGGTACCAGAATTAAAAGCAGTTAAAAAGATTACATGTAGTTTAATAGTTTAGTGCTTATGAGCAGATCCCTGGTGGCTGAGCCCACATCCCAGCTCTGTGGTTTCCTTGCTACATAATCTCTTGCAGGCAGGTTAACTATTAACTGGCATCCTAACTTACTGCTGTAAGAAGGACTATACTATTGAAGAAGAGAATGGAGTAAAGGGCTTGGGAGGACCATATAAAGGGCAGGGTGTAACACTGTGTCAGCTGGGGATATAGGTTAGACACTTCCTTAGAGAGCTGAGAACACTGACAGCCATGAACCTAAGAGGCCAAGGACATTTTCAGGGCAGTGGCCTTTTGTTTCTTTACCTCTCTACTTGGGAAGCTTGTGTACCTTGTCTCCTAGTAAAACCAGACAACTTAGGAACTTAATGGCCTCTAGCAGTTTTCTTTATTTCTAACTAATTCAAACTGTATGCATGTATGAATGTATTTTGCTGGGGATGGAACCCAAGGGTTGATTCATCCTTGGCACATGGTCTTCCAGTGGACTATATTGGTAGCCTTGCTATGTTTTATATTATAAATGAAAACTTACCACACTTGATGCTATGCTATTCATTTAAAATTTGTTTTTGTTCTTGTTTTGAGACAGGGTCTTATGTGGTCCTGGTGCTTGCCTCAAACAGCTATGTAGCTTAAGGTAATTCTAAAAATACTGATAACCAAATAAGAAATATTTGTCTTACGGAGAGTGCCTGGTCTACTCAAAGAGAATGTCTTACCTGCTCTTAAGCTGGGCAGTGGTGGCTCATATCTTTAGTGACAGCTTAGGAGGCAGAAGCGGGCAGATTTTTGAGTTTAAGACCAGCCTGATCTATAGAGTGAATTTCAGGACAGAATTTTAGAAAAAAAAAAAAAAAAAAGAAGCTCTCTGGAGGCACTCTGGAAGCAGAGGCAGGCTGATTTCTGTGAGTTCAAGGCCAGCCTGGTCTAACAAGTGAGTTCCAGGGCAACCAGGGCTACACAGAGAAACCCTGTCTTGAAAAACCAAGGAGAGAGCAAAAGGTAGAATCTGTGAATTGTCAATAATCAGGAAGAAGTCATCTCACTTCAAGTTCAACTAATTTTACAGGTGAATGAAAAAATCATAGATTTGACTGGCACCTAGTCACACACTAGTGTTGTCACACTAGTGACAACAGAGTCACACTACTATTTAACTAAAAACTAGGCCTCTAGGGATGGGGATACTGCTCTGGGGTAGAATGCTTTCTAGTGTGGGTAAGGCCCTGAGTTAATCCCTAGTACTGCACAGGGGACAGGGGGGAACGAAGGAGGAGGAAGAGGAGAAAGAAAGAGAAGGAGGAAGAGTCCAGTCTGACTCGTTTCTCTGCTTCTACCACATTGCCACATAGGAATCCAAACACAGAACAACCCAGAAAGTGCCAAAGAAAAGTTTGACAGATACAACTACTTAAAAATTTCAAACACCTATTGGCAACCATAAATAATGTGGAGAGATAAATGACAGACTAAGACAAAGAATGATATAAGAAACAGTAGCTAATATCTGTAATATATAAAAATTTCTTATAGTCCAGAAGAGAATAACAGTCCAACTGAACTATTCCCAAAAGACATAAACTGATAGTGTACACACACACACAGTATAAAAATCCAACGAACATATGAAAACATGTAAAAGCTTTAAAAGTCCAGTTGGAGGCTAGAAATGTGGCTCATTTGGTGTATTGCAGGCCTGGCAGGCCGGAAACACTGGCTTCCATCCCAGCACCCCATAAATGGAATATATAGCCTTAGGACTTGGGAACTGAGGAGGTAGAGGAAAGAGAATCAAAAGTTCAAGGTCATCCTCAGCTACACAGTGTACTTGAGGCTGCCCTGAGACACGAGACCCTCTCTCACTAAAGTAATATTAACAATACTCATTGTAACAGAAACAGAAGTCCAGTTGGAAAAGCCCCATTGAAAACTAGGATAAATGAAACTCTTGCTGGCTTCTGCTATTTGCCCTGGAGTTGGGAGTAACTATTGCTTTTCAGTCCTGTCAAGCAAAAAGACGCTGGCCTACAATTGAAGGGCGCTTCTACAACATGGACACACAGGGAGGTAAAGCAAAGTGATGACAAGTAACTGGAGTGAAAGGTTTAAGCCTGGCCCAGAATGTAGACAGGGTCTTTCTGGTGTCACTCTGAATGGCACCTCTAAGGAAGTTGGACAGTGGCTCCTCAACAGTGTCAGGCTTGGGCATGTTACCCCTGGCTAGATTACCAGACATCTAGGGTATGGATTTTCCTTAGTTTACCCAAATGCCAGTGCTATATACTTTGGAAAACATGGCTTTTGTTTTGTTTTGTTTTGAGACAGGGTTTCTCTATGTAGCCTTGGCTGTCCTGGACTTGATTTGTAGACCAGGCTGACCTCGAACTCACAGAGATCAAAACATGGCTTTTAAGGTACAGTGGTCCTCAGTATCTGTGAGTTTCACAGATTCAACCAACCACAGACTGGAAAATATTTGGAAGGAAAACATGGCATCTGTATTGAACATTTGCAGACTTTACCTCCATTCCCTAAACAATACAATACAATCATTTACATAAAGTGCCCATTTTATTGTTATAAGTCACTTAGAGCTGATTTAAAGAATGTGGGAGGATGTGTGCAGGTCACATGCAAATATTCTATTATATAGGAGACTTGAGCTCCTGGGAACATTGTTATTTGCAGAGATTTCTGGAGCCCATCCCCAACAGGAACAATTATATGAGGTGCCCCCAAATAAGGGCTGAACTGGATGAGGTGGTACCAAATAGCTCTAGCAAATCACAAGGCTTGGTCACATAGCAGCCTTCAGGAGAGTGGCATGCAATGAAATTGAGCCTTTAGGGGAAATAACTTTGCAGTTCACTGCATGGTTGGTAGAGACAATTCTGTGAGTTGTGGAGAATCCTGAGGGAAGATCCAAGAAGACAAGCCCTGGAGCAGCTGCAGGGGTTGGGGAGGAAAGAGAAAGACTTTTCAGTTGTTAAGGTGGACTTACCATTCTCCACACACCCTTGGATTTGTCTCCTGCCAAATTATTACAAAGACAACTAATGGAAAAAGTACACGGATCCAAATGGAAAACGAAAGTGAGGCTTAACATCATTTTAAAAATAAAGTAAAGGGGCTGGAGAGATGGCTCAACAGCTAAGAGCACTGTTTGCTCTTCCAGAGGACCCAGATTCAATTCCCAGCACCCACATGGAAGCTCACAATTGTCTGTAACTCCAGTTCCAAGAGATCCAATGGCTGCTTCTGAACTCTGTAGACACCATGCACACACATGGTACCCATACATATATTTGAGCACTCATATATACAAAATAAATAAATATTTAAAGATCCCACAAATCTTAAAATTGACTAAAGCAAATCCAAAATGAGAAAGTGAAATAAAAATCCTTTTGTTCTTATTTCTTTCCTTCTTTTTTTTTTTTTTTTTTTTTTAATGGGATCTCAAGTAGCCCAGGGATCAACATCACTGTTTGCTTTTGCTCTTTTTTTTTTTTTTCCAGAGAGGGTTTCTCTGTGTGTAGCCCTGGCTGTCCTGGATTTGCTTTGTAGACAAGGCTGGCCTTGAACTCACAGAGATCCACCTCCCTCTGCCTCCCAAGTGCTGGGATTAAAGGTGTGAGCTACCACAACTGGGAGCTATTTATGTTTTATGGTTTTTTATATGCAAAGAGACTACTCTTTCTCTTTGAGTAGACCAGGAATTCTCCATAAGACAAATATTTACTTGCCTATCAGTATTTTTAGAGTATAACATCTAGTTACTGCTTGAAATTATTAAGATTACTAAATTTTTGGTCTCTGGATTAATAGCTTACATTTTTATATAAAACTTGGTAAGTTAATAACTTCTACAGGTGATAGACTTCCTTTCTTTCTTCCTTTTCTAAGGCACTGATTTGAATATAGAATTGAAATGGCCATACTGTGTTAGTTACTTTTAGTCACTGAGACAAACAAGTTGTCTTAAGTCACAAGTGACTAAACAACTTAAGAGACGTAAGAATTAATTTACCTCACAGGTAAATTCAGTCCGTGGTCAGTTGTCTCCATTGCTTTGTCCCTTAAGGCAGGCAGAACACTGTGAAAGAGACATGATGGAGGAGAACTTCTCACCTCATGGCTGCTGGGAAGCAGAGACATACAGCCTGTTTTCCCATTTTATAGGTCACACATGGGGAAATTACCTGATTTTCTACGATTCTCAACTAGTATGTGCTGGGGTCAGTCTCTGAACGTTTCTGCAAGATGATCGGCCATATTGATAAGAAAGATTCTATTGTTTAGGTTACTTTACTACAGCAGATGACATAAAAATATCAGCTGTTGCAGTGGTGGCCCACGTCTTTAATCCCAGCACTCAGGAGGCAAAGGCAGGCAGGGGGTCTCTGTGAGTTCGAGGCCAGCCTGGTGTGCAGAGTGAGTTTCAGGTCAGCCAGGGCCGTTACATAGAGAAACTCTGTCTCAAAAACAAAACAAAACAAAACCCCCAAACAAACAAACAAAGAATCACAGAAGAAAGTGCTTCTAGCTGTCAGGAGGCTAAGGCAGAAGGACAACCTGTGCTACACAGAAAGACTCGCATCTAAAAAGGAAAAAAAAAAAAAAAAAGGGAAGTATTTGAAATTTATTGACAAAGTACTTGAAGTCTCTGAGAACCACTTCTTCCCCACGTTTGTATTTACATACAGAAGTATAAAGAAACATCCCCTGGAAGGACAATGGCATTTCTACTAAGAGACTGGTATGCTGTATAGCAGGGGCATGAATGATATATGATGTAAAGGTCTATGTAAGAAAAAAAAAAGCTCCAGGAGGTAGAAAGAAATTAAGCACCCATCATAGAAGAAACTAGGGTGTGTGTGTGTGTGTGTGTGTGTGTGTGTGTGTGTTGTAAGGGTAATTAAAAACTAAGAAAACTAAAATATATAGTCGATGGGATGGTTGACATTAATTTAAAGTAGAAATAAAGAGATTGCATGGGACTGTCATAAAAACAGACAGATTGAATTAGGGGAAGCAGGAAAGAGATGAAACATTTAAAATTATGTTGCTATTTGGATCAGCAGTGTGGAAGGAAATTTGCAAGCTATTTCCAGAAAATAAATTTATCTGTTATAGAAGAAAGAAAGTCTAGTAAAGCACATTCAGAGTTATTTTAGAAAACCCAACCAAGGAATATCATTTTTCCAAATACTGATTAAACCAGATTTTAGTGTGATTTATCCAGTGTTACACTTATGATATGCAAGTCTCTGACAGTATAGAGAAGATTCACTCTTTCTGAGATAGGCATGATATAAGGTTTAACTAGAAAACAGCTTTAAAAAAATTAGCTGGTATTTTGGAGCAGGGCATTAGGCACTTACTACACTTTTTTTTTTTTCCAGACAGGGTTTCTCTGTGTAGCCCTGGCTGTCCTGGACTAGCTCTGTAGACCAGGCTGGCCTTGAACTCACAGAGATCCACCTGCCTCTGCATTCTGAACGCTGGGATTAAAAGCGTGTGGCACCATGGCCTGCCACTACACCTCATTTTTAATGCGATACATTTGCTATTTTTCACATATTTTTTAATGCTAAGTAGTTCTGTTTTTAGAATAAAGTGCTATAGGAAAACTTTTAATTCATGAAATGTAAACTTAAGTAGGAAAATAGTATTTTTTTTACTTAGAGATTTATTATTATTTTGCCTTGCTTAGAATTGCAAGCCTGCATGGGTGGGCAATGCATATCAGTATTTAAATTCTTGCTGATTTAATATTGCTGAAATTTGCAGACATGTGTACTGTAATATGACAGAAATAGTCATGCCAGGGAGAAGTAGATCAGAAAGGAAGCAGAGGTGGAAATGATTAGGGTGGTTGCTCATAGGCTGAGGACTGTCTGAGTTTCACATTTGTCACTCTATATAATCACGTGCCTGTTTTCATTCTCAGTGTGTCCTGCTTTGGATGGCAGACTATGGTAGTCTTAGAAATGGTGGGAACACAGTACATGTTATCAGCTTGCTTTAAAGTCACCACTAACCATTGCTAACACTCCTGAGTCTGCCAAGCAATGTGCAAAGGACCCGAGTAGTTAATGCACTTAGTTCAGCCAATTGTCCATCCTGTAGTTGGTATCATAGTTCTCATTCTGAAGGGGACACTCGAATGTGCTGGCGGCTGTTGAGGAACTTGGCCCCAGTCACCCAGTTGTCATGTTTCTGATTCAGTCATGTTTCAGAAGCCACACAGATACTCCTTAGGCACTGATTATAGTTTCCTCACATTAAAAAATATTCACCAGAGCAAGGTGGTGGCACACGCCTTTAATCCCAGCACTTGGGATGCAGAGGCAGGTGGATCTCTGTGAGTTCAAGGCCAGCCTGGTCTACAGAGTGAGTTCCAGGACAGCCAGGGCTGCACAGAGAAACCCTGTTTCAAAAAACAAAACAAAAAAACATTCACAAGATATCTGAAGTTTAAACTTGTAGCTCACAAATGGATAGGATGGGGGAAAGAAAGATTAACAAGTATACATAACAGTTCCCCCTTATCCACACACTTACTTTTCCCTATAGTCAAATTTCAGTTACCTATAGCCAAATATGGTCTGAAAATATGGTATTGAAATTCTAGAAATGACCAATTCTTACGTTTTTCAACTATGTGCTGTTCTGTTTTGTCCTGATGGAGATGTAAATCACTCTTTTGCCCAGTGTATCCCACCATATATATACATTATCCACCCAGTAGTCACCTTCGTGACACAACTGATTTGTCATGGGATCTCAGCGCCTGTGTTTAAGGAAGTCTTTGTAAAAGGCCATGACTGTGTTACATCATTTATCTCACTTTGTCTCATCAAATGGCTTTGTTTTATGTTTTGTTTTTTTTTTTTTTTGACATAGGGCCCTGTCTGATAGCCCCCGACTAGCTTTAATCCTCCTGCCTTCGGCTTGTGAGTTCTGGGGTTATAGGTGTTTCCTGCCATGCTAGGATATCTTGTAGGAATTTTATCACCGTCCATCATTACAAGAATGTGAGTGTAACACCAGACATTTAGAAAGACTTCATTCACATAACTTAAAAAAATAAAATTACATTTTGTTTGTGTGCCTGTGTGTGCACATGTGAGGTTCAAGGACAACTTTTGAAGGCTGGTTCTCTCACGTGAGTCCTGGAGATTGGATGTGAGGCTTGGTGACAGGCACTTTTACCCATGGAGCCTTCCCACTGAACCACACATGATTTTTATTGTTATATATTGCTACAATTATCTTATTATTGTCGCTGATCCCTCAATGCACGTAATCTATAAATTAAACTTTCTCATCAGTATGTATGTACATGAAAAACAATACATCCAGGATTGGTACTGTATGGTATATGGTTTTAGGTACTGAGGAGGTTCGAGGAATGTTTCTGTGCATAAGAGGGGACTGCTGTACTGGTGGGGAAACTCTAAAACTTTATGGAAAACTTTTCACCAATAGTCTTTCCCTATAATTCATAAGATATTAGTAAATTTTTGTTGTTGTTATGGGAGGGGTAATTCTAGTACTAAAGCATTATTAACAAATCCTAGTATTGGTTCCTGTAGGTACTGGGCTGATTCTTCTGAGTCATAGATTTGGTATCCTGACCTCCTGCCCTTGCTCTATCAAGGGGCTAAGAGGGAAGTGAAAAGAGGGAACTCAAATCTCTACTACTAAAACATAAAAAATAAAAAAATGATGATACAATTTGACCTAGTTCATCTAAAGCGTCTAGATTTGTTTTTAGTCTAACCCTTTATTTAGCCAGAAGATTCAGTCTCCCAAACACTACTGTGATGTATGTATGTATGTAGGAAACTTTGGTTTTGGGTGACTAATTCTTTGTGAAAGGCTGAGAAAAGAAGAATGATCCTTTCAATGATCATTTTCAAACTTTTCCTTGCACTCTGCCAAGGTTGCTTCCTTGGTGCTTGTGTATTATAACTGCTTGGCTGTCATGGGGCTATGGCAGAGGGTCTTTTTAAAAATCAAACAAACATCAGTGCCAATGCCCTGTGTTTGGCTTATTTTTCTGGTAGGCTCTGTAAGCATTCTTTGGAATGCTTAAGGCCTTACAATGTTATTTCACTGAAGTGGCTTATCTCCATCAATGTTCTCCTCCTCAGCTCTGGGTCTGAGTAAGGGAATCACAAGGAATGCTTCCCTGTGTTTCTCTTAGGATCACAATGAGGAAGCTGAACTGCTACCAACAGTTCCCTCTTGAAGGTGGTCCTAGAGGTCGGTGCGTCTTCACGGAGTTACAGCAAAGCATCCTTGCTAACGGGGAAGCTTCAGTTCTCTGTTTAATTATAAATGAAAAGCTCAGTCCTTTAGTTTAAGGTTTTATGGAGGATTTTCAAGGAAAACTGAAGCATAAAGCATAGAACAAGAATGTTTACGAAGCCGGGCTGTGGTGGCGCACGCCTTTAATCTCAGCACTCGGGAGGCAGAGGCAGGTGGATCTCTGTGAGTTCGAGGCCAGCCTGGTCTACAAAGCGAGTCCAGGACAGCCAAGGATACACAGAGAAACCCTGTCTCAAAAAAACCAAAACAAAAAATGTTTACGAGAAAGTCCAGATAGATTTGGTTATTTCTGTGTATCTCTCTGTTCATGTCAGAACTAAACAGTCATGAATAACAAAAACAAATAATTTGTGATTACTGAATATCTGATCATACAGCTGCCATTTCATAGATACAGAATTTCTGGGAAATACTTAAAGGGTTATTAAAGAAATATTTGACCAAATAGTGTATCCTGACTTCAATTGTTATAAAACTTAGTGTTTTGGTGTTCATTTTGTAGGTTCACATATGCATAAACACATGGACTAGTTTAGAATATTTTCCTTAAAATTTTACATATGAGCAATGTTCTATAGTTCTGTCTCAGCTATACAGAAGGACATACTAAAAAGTGTTTTATTATCAGGACTTACTCTACAGTATACTCAGAATGTACATAACAGTTAAATGGGATCATTTTACTGCCTGTATTCCTCTATTCTATGTTGCTCTAAGGGGCGAGACTCATTTTCCTCTATTTACTCAGTGTTGACATATGCTGTCTTTATTTTCTCCTTCCACTAAAAGCTGCTTTAGAGAACAATCTGATGCATTAGGTATAAACGGCTGTTAAGGTTTAAAAATATTACCTTTCCTGGGATTATGGCTTTGCTCTAGAGAAATAAACCCCGAGGGAATAAATATTACTGACAGAATTTCAGATGAGTTATAGTAACTTCCAGTTGGAGTGGTAGTAGTCACAATGGCCCCCAGCAGAAGTTTAAAAAAGGCTATGATCGGGGCAAGTTTTAGCCTAGAGATGAGGTATGGTGTTATTTAGGCTGAAGGTGCTTTATTTCAATCTATTGTAATATCCCCTCTCCACATGGTGCTGGGGATCAAACACAGGGCATGGGTAAGTGTTCTATTACTGAGCTACATGTGGAACCACATTTAATGGGGCCTAAATCTACCCACAGGGTGAAGTACCTGAGTCCCCTCTGGATGGAAGCTGCTCTCTACGGGATGTTTTAGGAGAGTGACCCTTTGATCACAGCCTTGCCAATGAGTTCTACTCGAACTCCAGACATTTTCCAAAGTGCTGTAAAACAGAACTTTCTCATCTCTGTTGAAAAAAGTCTGTACAAACATACTGTTTTGTTCTGTTTTTAAACATACAATGATTAAGATCCCTATTAGTGTAAAGTATATACTCAAGTTCAAATTATTAGATCTGCCATTCCCAGGGCTGTCACTGAAACCCTGGTAACAGGGACCCATCTTCAACTTCTGCTCTATGGTAAGAAACTAACGCCTGTGTTAGTCAATTCTAGCAGTTTGGGGTGTAGTAAAATTCTTCCACTTCGATTAAAAATGACTGGAGTATCTATGGAGTTATTCCAAGTATTTGTCTCTGGCGTAGAACTCACTTTAGTAAATACTTCTTTGGTGGACTTTGTGAACTCTTTCCTTTGGTTGCGAGCCAAAGCTCATCTGTAAGGCATAGAGCTTTTTATTCAAAGTTGGTGATGAATAATTATCTCCGGGCTACAGACGGAAGCACTGAAGCAGTGGCTTGAGGGATCCAGAGGCTAATTACCATCCCAGTGCATAGTTAATACAGCCGAGTGGAGGTAGACGATGGTTTGCCCAGAATCTATTCCATTCCCTTGAGTAAAACAAGGATGTTCTGTCTGCTAACATACTTAAAGCAGTAACTGTAAAAACAGCAATGTTATGGTTGAAGCTTTCTAAGCCATATGTGTTGACAGAATGCTTAAGTCTCTCTCTGCAATAAACGCAAACCCTGCCAGGCGGAACTACCCGAGCCAGTGCGACTGAAAGGCTGCACGCCCGAAAGCGTAGGGGCTGGAAGGCTGCGCGGCGGCGTCCGGAGGGCATCCAATGTTTCCGCTAACAAAGGCACCGTCTAGAGGCAATTTCGCGGGCTCCGCTCCCCCTCCCAGCACCAGCTTTGTCTCCTCGGAGGGGCCCCAGCCACGCCGCCGCTACCAGCAAGCTCGGAGCCGGCCTGGAAGCGGCAGCGGGAGGCGGCGGGTTCCCTGCAACCTGAGCGTGCCATTAGAGGAGGTCGGAGTGAGTGTCGCGGCTGAAAGAGATACCCTGCCGCCGGTAAATCAGGGCCGCGCCCGAACCACCTCTCCGCACCAGTTACGGCCGTGCAAAGAAACTCGATCGGCCCGGGCGGCGGAGGCCTCGCAGCGTCGCGGGGAGCCCGGAGGGTCCAGCCTCAGGGTGGGGGTGGTGGGTGGCTTCCCGACGTCGGCCGCGTCGACCCCGCGCGCGCTGACTGGCTCTTGCCGGCCCTCGCCGAGCTGCGGGCGGCCGGGGCGGCCCCGCGGGAGCCCGCCCCGCCCCCACCCCCGCCGCCGCCGCCGCGCGCAGCCTCGGCCCCCCCC
>CAJQZJ010037497.1:212732-232709 GCA_907164525.1 Lophiomys imhausi | reverse complement strand
CCCCCCCCAGCCGCCGGGGCGGTGGCGCTGGTGCCGCCGCGGCCTGGGAGGCAGAAACTCCCTCCAGGGTCCGCCTCCTCCTTTCTCTCCTCCGCGCCTCGCCTCCCCTCTCCATCTCCGGCTCGGGTGAGGGTGGCGCGGCGGCGCGCGACGCAGCCTCGGCCACCCCCACGGCGCGGGCCCGCGAGCTCCCGAGGAGACCGCGCCGCCGCGGCCGCGGGGAAAAGGGGGGACCGAAGAGAGCGCGGGGACCGCGGCGGGAAGACCAGAGGGTTTGAGCGCGAGTGGCCGAGACAGGGACGGACTGTCCGCCCCCCCGACGGCCGCCTTCAGCCTGCGCGGCCGGTCGGCTCCGGCTCCCGGCGGCGGCGGTGGCGGCCCGGCGGGCTGCAGGGCGCGGCCGGCGCACTCGAGACAATACCCGCGCGGAGCGGCGGTGGGGGCGGAGGCCTAGTGCGGCCCAGGCCTGCCGAGCTCCGCGCCCTCGCCCCCCGCGGGCCGCGCGAGGTCCCGCGGCTCCGGGTGGGCGCCGTCCCCTCCCCCGCGGCGGCGACGGCGGCGGTGCGCCGCCCCGGGGTTCCGGGTTCCCGGGCACCGAGCTGGGCTCCTGCTCTTCGCCCAGGCAGGAAGTGAGTTCCGCACGGCGGTCCCGGGCGGTGTCACGGGCGCAAAGTTTGCCCCTTCAGAGGAGGAGGAGGACCTAGTCCGGGCCGGGGAAACTCCTGACCCTGGTCGCCGCGGGGCCGCGGGAGGCAGCTCCACACCCGCCTCGCCCTCGCCGGAGCCTCGGCGGGGCCCCGAGCCGCGGAGGAAGGGCAGGAAGCCATGTCGGGCCGAGCCCGGGGACGGCTGCCCTGAGACACCCCGGGAGGTAAGTTGTCACGAAAAGCGTCGGGCCGGGTTCGTGGGCCGGAAACGACGGAGCTCGAGTCCGCCTCGCTCTGCCCGAGTTGCCTCTCTCCTTTCTCTCGTGTCCGAGTGGCTTGGCGTTTTAGCAGCTGCATGGTAGAACGGATTTTTTTGTTTTGTTTTGTTTTGTTTTTGCCTTCCCCTTTTCTGCCCCGTCCTCGGTCTGGATTCCTTGTTTAAGACGGGATTGTAAGAATGTGGTGGGACGAAAAGTTTCCAGCCCTCGGAAGACAGAGTGCCTTTGTTCGGCCGAAGGGCCAGAAGTTTAGTGTCCCGGGACGTATACAATGTATTTTAAGTTGGCTGAGCCTCGGCAACTTTTGTTTCGGAAGAAAGTTAAGTCTCGGGCTGCTGGGAGAGATTGGTTCGCTCTCCCGGAGATGGCTGCCACGTTTGTTTATGTTGGTGCCGACTGTTTTGGTGTTCTCGTTAACCCTACGGGGAGATGGTTTTGTTAGGGCACCCCCGTCTCTTTGGACTTTAGAAACCATCTGCCTGCCGTTCTTGGTTGCTTTTTCTGGACGGCTGAGGCACTAGTTGTAGTGAGTAATGCGTTCTTTTCAGTCAGTAGCTTGCAATGCTTCCTTTGGTTACCTGATGAAGGCAAGTGGCTGCTAGGTTTTTCCTGAAACTGGCGTTCTAGGAAGAAGATTGAGGTAGAGATTATGGATAAAGGCAGAGAAGGATATGGCTCCAAAAACAAAGCGAAACCCCAAACACCTGCAAGTAGTTGATTGGTCAGGACTTGTATGTGTGCAGTTCCGTTTGGGAACTTAGGAAGGGAAGGGAAGTAAAACTTAAGATTTTCAGGGGAGTCACATTGGGCGAAAAAGCGGCGCTGTTTTGCATGCAATTGTATGGTCCTCTTTTTTTTGGCCCATCTGTTTTTGTTTGGTTCTGCCTAGTACGTGATAGTTACGGACTGTGCGGGCAGGAATTCGTGAAGAATGACAAACATTCCACCAGTCAGACTTAGGAACGTTTCTGAAGCAATGGGGTCGTCTTTGTGGGTAAAACTAGTTTTGGTTGCAGTAAAACCTGCTGTCTTTTCCCCTAGTAGTGTTAAGTTTAGGGTTTTTTTTTCTTCCCCGAGTGCTTTTGTGCTAAAGGAGGTGACAGATAATACTGTATTTTTATAGGTGGATGTAGCTTTAGCTTAAATTAATGTTTATTCAGATACTACCAAAATAATTACCAGAAACCTGAGGAAAGAGTTGACTTCCTTTAGTTGAAAAAGGAAAAGTAGGTTTTAAAGATCAGGATCAAATTAGTTCACAACTTATTCCTGGATATTCCGCTTTTATTACGAACATTTCAAAAAGAGAATCGTTCCAATACTTATATTGTTGTGTTATTAGGGCCCAGTCTCTGAAGTTTTTGTTTTTATTTTATTGGTAAGATTTGTGAACCATCATGTTATTCCTGTTAAAAGTCAGATTGCTTTATGAAAGAATTTGAAGTGCAAAGCTGGTGGACTTTATGATTTGAGGACATATAATTAGGCAGTGAAAGAGGTTAGTTAGTCTTGAGCGTATGAAAGAGGGGAACGAAGTAAATGTCATTGCACTTAGGTTTCCTTTTATGGCTTCACAGCCGCAAACCTTAATAGAGCAAGTCTTGTAGAGAGTGAACACCTTGCAAAGATGTGTTTCTGTCGGTATTGTGTGAAGTATTATGGCACTTGAAAATGCCTGTTCGACACTCCCACCCTTTAAAGAAGTAGCTCTTTTTTTTTTTTTTTTGAAAGAGTAATATGTTTAGATTTTGACATGTTAAAAATGAGATGTTCCACTTTTGTGAACCTTTGATTTCCCCCTTTCCCTCAACAGAGCATTTATTTTGCAGTTAAAAATTAGGTAAATTTAGCACCAAATTAGTTTAATGAATTCTCAAACCAAATATTTTTGAAGCCTTGTTTAAAATGCAACAAAGGTTTGAAAAGAGATTTCTTTTTAAAAAAACAGTGATTTGAAACCTTTCTAAATGGCCTCAAAATTTATATATTTTCAGTATTGTGTGAGGGAGGTTCCCCCCATTAACTTGTGAAATAAAATGCTTCCAGAGTGTTTGCCTGGATTGTAGAGAGAGAGAGAGAGGGGGGCTTGCTAATGAAGGCTTCCATGACCTTTACTCCACCTGATTCAGTATTATGTCTCCATGCCACTTAAGAGCAAGCTATTGTCAGTGTCATGTATAAAATGCTTAGAGAGGCTCAGGAATGGAAACTGTTTACGGTACTGATTCTTAACCAAGTGATAACAATAGAGGCATTTTATATTTCTCATTGGTATTAAGTCTCTGAAATTTGGTTGTTTTAGGCATTGTATATATTTTTTAATTTGTGACCTTTTTTGCATTTTAAATACACTTTGTAGTAAACACCATCTGCCAAGGAGCATGCTTTAAATTTTCAGAAAATTAGGTACTTGTTTGAGCTTCTATTTGAAATAATTGCTTATCAATAATATGATTTTAGAGTTTTTGCTGTAGAATTAGATTATGGCAATATTTACAAAGTGTTTGGGATTATACAGAATTTTAGTGATGTTGGATAGCAAATGTTTCTTTATAGTTGCTGTTTATTCCGAGTCTCTTTAAATACATCCTCTTTGCTGCTTACATTTTAATCTTGATTCTGTCTTATTCATCCATTTGTTATGTTTTGTTGTCGAAATACCACCAGTACCACAGGATGGCTTTCTCTTTTACTTTTTTGACAGCAGTGTTGCACTTCTTCATTGTTCATAATAGATTAGTTCTTGAATGCACATTCTTCTTGCTATCAAACATGTTTATATGAATTATATTCTATAATGTCTACTTTTGAACTAACTAGGGAAATTCCATTTTCTCCTTCACATTATATTTTCTCTTTTTTCAGTACCTGTTGTCATTTTTACTCTTCGTTGTACCCCCACTTTTACATTTTATCTTTCTCCTCTGTTTGGTTTCCTAATTTTAAAACCTGCTGTCCAACTTTCTCTTCTGACTCCTTTAATTTTTTTGTTTTTCTTTTGTTAATGTTACTTGTTTGTCCTATTTTTCCATGTTCATCAATTGTTTAGTTATATTTTATTTGCCTCTCTCTCCCAAAGTTCCTTAGTCCATGCATATTACTCCTCAAAGTGTTTGAAACATGAAACAGAAAGTTAGATTTGATCAGTCTGTTTAGTTCTGCTAATGTTTGCATTCCAACTCAGTGTACATGGCAGTATTGTAATATGTGTTAGTATACAGTTTTGTTTTTATGCTGTTCCATCAGTTTTCTTTTTCTACTTCAGGTCTTTGCAGTTAGTCTTTTTGGGTTGTGCATACTCTTGTGTCTTGATCTATAGTTGCATTCTATCACATTATTTTGTCACTTCCAATTTTGTTCCACGGAATGAAAGGCCTTGACATGCTTTGTAAATGATAATGTGTAACAGAATAGAAAGTAAGAACATCTAAAAATAAACTTAGCAAAATAAATCTCTGCTCTCATGAAATATATCCATCTATGAATTTAATTATATAGTATGTTTTAAGAAACACTAGCACACAACAGAAATGACATTTGTGTAATCAAAATAGGTATAATGAAGCCTGTGAAGTTTATTCATAGGGACATTCTTATTCAGATTTGTGTGCATAGTGGGCTGTTTCTTGACTTTGATGTGCTAGAAGGATTGAGAAAGGCATATTAACAGCACCGTGAAATTATGGCTAATGAGTATTACAGAGAGAGAATGGGAAAATGGAAAGAAGATTGAGTAACTTAGAAAGTACACATGTTCTGAACTTAGGATGGGATGGGATTGCATGCTGATAAACTGCTCATGGCTGGAACTAGTCAAGAATGCATTCACTACACAACACCTACCAAGTGGAATGGCTTAGTTTAGACTGCCTTCTCCGTGTGCAGAACTCTTCCTAATCCTGCAGCTGGGCAAAGTCACCTTGCATAGAAGCTTAGCTTATCACAGGTGTTCAGTAGCTCCCGTCATGTACTAAGTACCTGTATCCAGATGCGCTGGCAACCCAGTTCATGGGTGGGTATTGTTTATTCTCATCCTTTTTTGTGCATCCTGAGAAACATCATAACTTGGATTACTGGTTGAAGAAGTGATCAGAATGTCAGTAGTTCTGCATGTGTCACTTTTATGCTCTGTAGAGTGAACCTTGTTATTTCAGAGACCAGTTGTTGTCTGAGCTACCTAGGGACAGAATGCCTTCTTTACATTTCATTTGCATGTTGGAGGAGTCACTGTTGTAATGTGGAATGATTATGAGAAATACTAATAGTCTTAAGATTATTTGATGTTTTGATCTTAAGAATTCCCAATACTTCTTTCTACAAATTGAGAACCCCGACGAGTTTGGGTTTATGTAAGCTATTGATTACTATTCTTCTGTTAGAAATTAAAAAACAACAGTAAACCATTGCCTGCTAACATGGTTTTAGTAAAAAGTATAATTATTTTCCAAAACAAATATAGTTGTGAAATGGTATCCAAGTGAATTGTTCCAGTTCCTTCCATGGATAGTTAGGTCCCTTATATAAAATGGCATAATAGTTGTATAGAACCTAAGCCCATCTGCTGAAAACACTTTAAAACAACTTTAGATGGCTTGTAATACTAAATCCAGTGTAAATACTTAGTAAATGGTGCAAGTATTGTTTAGGAAATAATGACAAGAAAGAAAAGTCTGTATGTATTCAGTACAGATACAATTTTCCTCCTGAGTATTTTCAACATGGTTGAACCCAGGGATTTGGAGGACTGACTATAATAAAGCAAAATAAGATGTTTTTACATTTTTACAAGTTTCTTATGTTGGGCTTACTGTAAAGGACCTCAAATATCAGTTTCTTCTATCTGTTGCAGTATGTTGTTTTGATTGAAATATGTGAAGAAAATCCACCCCATACAGTTATGTTTCTAGGAAAGGGAAGAATGTTTTCAAATACTTTTTAGATACTTTCGGGGTACTCTGAGTTATGGCAAAATTTTGAGGCTTAATCTTTCATTTCGCTCCTTGGTTTTCAGTTCTTAATAATTTGTTTTTGAAATATAGTTTGTAAGAACTTTTTTCCCCCCAAAGGTGTTGGTTTTTATTTTTCAGCAATATTTTGGTCTACATGTAGCCTTGAACCTCTGAGATATTACTTATTTTAATATTACCTTCTGTTTTCTATTTGAAATTTGAAATTTGATCTTGTGCTTTTGGGTTTTCTTCAAGTACTATGTTTTCTTTTTTGTAGTGGCTAAAGTTTTTATTAATGGCCTACCTTTTACCTTTTGGGTCATCTTAGCATATTTTCCCAGCCCAAGTGAATACTCTTTCTTGCTTTGGTATTGCTTAGAAAAGGAGTGTTATACTAATGTGTTTCAGCTTTAGGATATGTGGATCACTTGGCTTCTTGTACAGGTGTTTCCTGTCCTTCAGGAGATGCCTTCCTATTTTCAGATCCTGCTGGCTTGTCAGCTTTCCCACAGAATAGATAGCTATATTGGAGTTTCAGTGCATTGTGCTATAGTTTTGTCTACAAGCTGACTGACTGCTCAGACACAATTCTCCTAATCCTTGCTAAGACAACTCAGTATTTTTGGAGAGACATTTTATGCTTCTTTTTAGCACCTGCCCCATATATGTGTATTAACAGCTGTGCTCGCTTATCTTCTGGCTATAGAAGGTCCAAGACTGCATGGATGGCTGTGACCGTGAACAGTAGGAAACCCTGTAACTGTGTGCCTCTTCTGTCTCTGTGTTCTTAGTGTTTGTTTATTACTTCAGGTCACATCTCCATCATGGTGTCCTCTTTCCCCCCCTCCCAGTCCTGCCCTCCCACCCTCTACCCCCTATTCCTTTCATCACACTCCCCTGGAGTGGAGTGTCCCTACATAATAGTCCCCCTCCCCAGTTCAGCAGTCATATGAGGTCCAAGAGCCTCCTCATACACTGGGGGCCTACAAGGCAGCACCACTAGGGCAAAGTGTCTCATTAACAGGAAACAAAGTCTATGTTCCTGTTCCCTTTGGTGCGTTGGTTGTAGTATAGTTATCCTGTACTGTATGGCTAAAATCTGATTATAAGTGAATAGATGCCATGTGCATCCTTTTGAGTCTGGGTTAGCTCACTCAGGATGAGCTTCTCTAGTTCCATCCATTTGGCTGCAAAGCCTTTTCTGTCTTAACTAAGCACTTGCCACACAATGTGGTTGTAACTTTTTCTAATTTAAACATTTTAAGTGGTAAATGACTTTGAGGGCCTCTCCCAGCTAGGCAAGTAGTCAGTCTGCCAAGGAGCAGTAGCCCCAGCTCTAGTGGTTATAGCCTTGGCTCTTTAAGGTAGGGCAGCAAAATATTGTACATAACTTCACAATTTCATAGATAGAAGAAACATTCCTTGTTGCTGACAGTCTTGTGTAGCCTAGGCTATCTCACTGTGTAGCTGAGGTTGGCCTTGAACTTCTGATCCTCCTCCCTTTCCAAGTACTTGGGATTTCAGGTGTGTATCGCTACACCTGGCCATAAAATGGGTTCCTTTTTGTTTTTGTTTTTGTTTTTTTATTTTTCAAGACAGGGTTTCTCTGTGTATACCTGGCTGTCCTGGACTCACTTTGTGGACTAGACTAGCATTGAATTCACAGAGAACTGCCTGCCTCTGCCTCCTGAGTGCTGGGATTAAAGGCGTGGGCTGCCACGCCCATAAGATGGATTCTTAATGTGGATTTTTAGCAATTTCAACTTTTTTTCTTTTATTATTAAGAACTTGTTGGGCTGGAGAGGTGGCTCAGAGGTTAAGAGCACTGGCTGTTCTTCCAAAGGTCCTGAGTTCAATTCCCAGCAACCACATGGTGGCTCACAGCCATCTACATTGAGATCTGCCTGGGCATATATGTAAAGCAAATACTGTATACATAATAAATAAATAAATGTTAAAAAAAAAAAAAAGAACTTGTACCTTTTTACTGAAAGGAAATGGCTTTTATTTGGCTTATTAGCCTATTTACATTTTTGAGTCCATTAAGTAAAATAAGCTTTACATGATCACAGCACTGAAATATCTCTCCAGTGTATCTGATGCCCTAGACGGCTGTTAAGTGACTGACAGGTAGGGCTGCACAAAGTGTGGATACACTGGACAAATGTATAATGTGAGCTTTTACTTTAGGGATGAATTTACGTTACCGTAGATGATTAGTAAGTACTTTGCCGTATTTAATAATTTACCTTAGGTTTTATTTCTGGAATTTTCTACCAAAGAGTGTTAGGCTATGACTGACTTCAGGTAACTGACTGTAGGCCATGGAACTGGAAAACTAGGACTGTTGTATTTCCTTTGATGTCACCTCCCCAAACCTTAATAGACTCAGATTACTTTATAGATACAGACTTCCCAGGTTTTTAAATGGCTACAGACTTTTTGAATGTTTTTATCTTGTTTGAGGTATTTTGGGGAGGGGTGTGAGAGACTGACCTCACACTCACTGTGTAGCTAAAGATGACCCTGAATTCCTTATTGACCCTCCTGTCTCCATCTCCTGAGTGCTGTGTCATTATTTGCTTCCAGGACTAGTTTTATATGGTACTGGGGATCAAGTCCAGGGCTTTGAGTATGTTTGTTTGGCAAATACTCTTTCACCTGAATTATATCCCCAGTCCTTGTCTTAATTTTGGAGGCAATGACAAAACATAAAAGATGAATCTATTTGGCAGATACTCTTTCACCTGAATTATATCCCTAGTCCTTGTCTTAATTTTGGAGGCAATGACAAAACATAAAAGTTGAATCTATTTGTTCTTTAACCTGTTTGGCAATAAATTGCCCACCTGATGCCTTATTACTATGAAATACTTTCACGTTTATTTCTTATAAAGAAGGACATGTCACACAGTCACACCAAGACTTAACATGAATTAGAATTTAACATGAACACTGTCTTCTAAACCCTATTAGTTGTCTTTATGTGTTACAGTTGCTTGTTATTCTGTTCTTGCAATCTGGAACAATTTCTGTCTTTCAAGACACTAATATGTTTGAAATCTATAGGCTTCATTGTTTTGTAGACTATTTCATCATTTTCAATTGTCTGATATTTTTTATATTTAGTTCTTACATTGGATTTTATAACGAGATTGTTAGGATTAGCTCTTCAGCAACTTTATCAGAGATTCAGTCTCCTGTGTTCTCATGGCATCTTACCAGGTTCCAGGCACTTTTAGTTTGTCCACTGATAATCCTCACTTCAAGTGAGTATGTCTTGGCACTTACTCTGTAGACCAGCCTGGCCTTGAACTCAGAGATCTGCCTCTCTCTGCCTCCCGAGTGCTGGAATTAAAGGTGTGCACCACCACTGCCAGGCTTTTTCAAGGTTTTTTTTTCCTTATTTATAATTAGTATTTTGAAACATGTAAAATATATTTTCTTCATTAGATTTTTAATTTATTTACATCTACTTAAACTCATAGTTTCCTATTATATTCAAAATTAATTCATTTTCATTAGTGATGCTCATTGTTTTTAATGTAGGGCTGGTGATTGAGTGTGGTAGGCTAATACACTCCCACTGAGCTATACTCCCAGCCTTCATGATGTTACTGGTTTGGCTAATGAGAACTTCTTCTACTTTGCTTCTTTTTATTTATTTATTTATTTATTTTTGGTTTATCGAGACAGGGTTTCTCTGTGTATCCTTGGCTGTCCTGGACTCACTTTGTAGACCAGGCTGGCCTCGAACTCACAGTGATCCGCCTGCCTCTGCCTCCCAAGTGCTGGGATTAAAGGCGTGCGCCACCACCGCCCGGCAATGCTTCTTTTTATTTATTTGTTTTTTTTTTTTTTTGGTTTTTCGAGACAGGGTTTCTCTGTATAACAGCTCTGGCTGTCCTAGACTCACTTTGTAGACCAGGCTGGCCTCGAACTCACAGAGATCCACCTACCTCTGCCTCCCAAGTGCTGGGATTAAAGGCGTGCGCCACCAACGCCCAGCTTTCTTTTTATTTTTAATTAGTTTTAGAATACTATGCTTTTTAGATGTTTTAATCTGTTACTTCCTTGGTTATTATTTTTAAATATTTGTGTATGTGAGAGCACATGTGTACTTACATACATGTGCAGGTGCAGCAGACAGAAGGTATCCTTATTTGGTATCCTACTCCCTGAACCTGAAGCTCATGTTTCTTTTTCCTGAAGGCTGGAATCCAGCAAGCCCCAGCAGCCCTGTGTCTACCCAAGGAGGATGGGCTTGCAGGTTACAGGCTTGTACAGGGTGCCTGACTTGTTATGTGGGTAATGGGATCTGAGCTCCAGCCCTCAGGATTTGGGTAGCAAGTGCTTTTACTCATTGACATGTCTCTGCAGACCCTACTTGTTGGTTTTTTATTTTGGTTTTTCAAGACAGGGTTTCTCTGTGTAACAGCCCTGGCTGTTGTGGACTCAATTTGTAGACCAGGCTGGCCTCAAACTCACAGAGATCCGCCTGCCTCTGCCTCCCGAGCGCTGGGATTAAAGGCGTGCGCCACCACACCCGGCCCTACTTGGTTATTTTAAGAGGAAAATGGCACTTAGGAACCAGTGTCCGGGTACTTGTGTTCACTTCTCTTGGGGGGTTGCTGCCCCAGGCCTTCCAGTGTACAGAGCCATCTTCTTTTTTTTTTTTTTTTTTTTTTTGGTTTTTCGAGACAGGGTTTCTCTGTGTAACAGCTCTGGCTGTCCTGGTCTCACTTTTGTAGACCAGGCTGGCCTCGAACTCACAGAGATCCGCCTGCCTCTGCCTCCCAAGTGCTGGAATTAAAGGCGTGCGCCACCACCGCCCGGCAGAGCCATCTTCTTATGAACACATACTTTATGTGTTTATATCTCTGTGAGAAGACAATGAATTTATAATAAAACCAATTCTAATTTACACAACAGGGTTTTAAATTATTTAAAAAAATTTTTGTTTTTGTTTTTCAAGACAGGGTTTCTCTGTGCACCCCATGGCTGTCCTAGAACTCTGTAGATCAGGCTGGCCTCAAACTCAGAGATCTGCCTGCGTCTGCCTCTGGAGTGCTGGGATTACAGGTGTGCACCACCACTGCCTTGTTTTTTATTTTTATTTATTTTATTTTTGCTTTACTGGGAATTGGATTTGGGCCTCTACTGTTGACCTGTATCTATAGTCTTCTTTTACTTTATATTTCAAAAAAAAAATGCACTACTAAAAAAAAAAAATGCCCAGACTAGTCTTGAATTCACTACGAGCTCAGTCTTGAGCATTCAATATTCCTGTCTCAGCGTCCCCCAATCCCCTCTTCCTTAGCAGTTGGAATTACAGACCTCTGAATCACTACAGCCTATTCATTCTTGTTCATCTCATTGTTTTTGTCCAATATTTGTAACTCACCTCTGTCAGTGAAGAGTAGTAGTTTGTTTCTGTTTTTTGTTTGTGTGTGTGTGTGTGTGTGTAATTGATTTGAGCATGTGAGTGTGTTTGGGGAAGCCAGAGCAAGAAGCCCAGTGTCTTATTGTTCTTCACTTTGTTGAGTTAAGATGGGGTCTCTTAGTGAAATGTAAACTCATCTTCTTGGTTAGGCTGGCTGACCAGGGATCTGTGACATTGGCTGGCCCCCCCCCCCCACCAATCTTGGAGATATGAACACACTTGCTCTCCCTAGTTCTTATTATGCCATGTTGAAATTTTTTGTTTTTCTTTAGTTTCTGGATTTGTTGTTGTTGTTTTGAGACAGGGTTTCTCTGTGTATCTATAACTGTCCTGGATTCATTGTAGACTAGGCTGGCCTTGAACTCACAGAGATCCACCTGGCTCTGCCTCCCAAGTGCTGGGATTAAAGCAAAATTTTATTGTTTGTGTCATCTCAAAGCTTGGAGCTTATATATACCTGATAATACACTCTTAGTTTTCAAACCATAGGTCAGTTCTAAATTCTGAAGTGGAGGTTTTTGTGTTGGGACCTATGTGAGAAACCTGTAATCTAAAAATTAATTTCTTTTTTTGTCAAATTATCATCTAATAGAATTAATAGGTTGGCCTTTCTATACTTGGAGATTTTGGACATGATTTAAGGTACATACCAAGATAACCATAGGTGATTAGATCTACTTTTAGGCTTGAAGGGCAAAGCAAATGTCTTGAAAGTATCTCATGGACTCTTTAGGTGTCTTGTGATCTTTGGAGACTTCATGAAATGTAGTTTATTGTTTTGGTAGTATGTTAGGAAGGGCTTCTACATAGTAGATACTGTTTGATATGTCATAGGTAAGAGAAAGCCATTTCTAAACCAAAGACCATACTAGTCACCTTTTTTTTTTTTTTTAAGGCACAGAGCAAACAAGCAGTCTTTGTTCTCTTACTTTACTTAGAAATTTTACTATTATTTTATATGTGTGTGGGGGGGGGAAGAGGTGTGTATATGAGAGAGAGAGAGAGATACATAAAGACAAACAGACGGGAAGGAGTGTGTCTGTCAGTCTGTCTGTGTCTGTTTGCAAACAAGCACCACAGTGAGCCTGTGAAGGTCAGAGGAAATGTTACAGGAGTCGATTCTCCTTCTACTATGTGGGCTCTGGTTTTGCAGCAAGTGCTACCAGCTGGGCTGCCTCTCTCACGCCTTAGCAGTCATCTTAGTCATTTTTTTATCATTGATCTTAGTTATTGGAATTGTTTCTAGTTTTATTAGTTTTGGCTTTCTTGCTTTCTCTTTCTCCTCCTCCTCCTCCTCCTCCTCCTCCTCCTCCCCCCTGCTTAGAGATTGGCTGAAAGCTGCTTTATTGGCATACCAGGGGACAATTGGGGAGCAGTGTTTATGTAACATTGAGACATGAGCTCTTCAGAAGAAGGACTGAAACCAGATATGGGGGGAACAGAAAGCAGCATTTGAATTACAAAGTAACCTTATGCCTACATCTCCGCATTTTAGTGTATAAAAGGCTCTTTCTCTTAAAATAACAAACTATATGTAATAACAACTGTGAAAATTATTAGGTAAGATTTACATTTGTGTATTTGGCACCCTTGGATAAAATAGTCTACTATCTATCTCTAAATTAATTTCTATCATCCTAAACAACTTAAGTTTAACTGTGAGAATATATTATCTAGTCTTCAGCTCCATCAGAGACTTAAGAAGGAATAAAGTTATTATTTGAGTGAACAGGATGTGGAGGCAAGCAGCTTCCAGAATGGAAAAATGACAGTTTGCCACCTAGACAGTCCCAAATATCTCTCAATACTATTGGAGCATCACCTTCAGCCTTCTGGCTAAGCATATCTCACAGGCTTAATTGTGCAGCAGTCAATAAGAAGGATTTTCCCATTCTGTCTTTGCAGAATCAGGCCACTGACTTAACCTGCATTTAAGTTCTGGTCCATCTTTGAACCATATATAGTCTGTTGAGAGAGCAGGGACATTTCTGCTCAGTAGGAATTATCTACTGGTGGATTTTCTGATTCTTATTGTCTCCTTCTGTGTCAAATGGGAGCTGTCAGGAGCTGATTGTCTTAAGTCAAAGAATTCTTAAATAAAAACATCCGTAAATGCCATTTTCTGTACGCCTCTGAGTATTTTGAAGCATCTATGTATTTACTTACAAATCTATTTATCTATCTATATTTGAACAAGCAAACTATATTTTTAACTATGTACTGTTTAACCTAGGAAGCATTTTTTCTGTAATTAATTATACTAATATCTAACATGACCGTGAGTTTCAATGTCTTGACTGCTAATATTCATTTCTTAATAATCCTAAACAGATAGTAATAGCAGCTTTCACAAGAACTAGAATTTAACATTGCATTTTTAGGAATTATATAAGAATAATACCTTAGCATGTTTTAACATACAATCTTAAATCTTTGTCAATATACAAAGATTTATACCAATGTAATAATTTTGACTTATTAAATGCTCTTTAGTCCAAAAGTAGATTCAATATTCTACCCTTTTACTTATTATTATTATATCCAATGCCTTTACAACAATAACAAACATCCATCACCCATAGAACAACCAAGAACCATCCATCCCCTCTTGGGAATGGGTTGTAGTTTTCTTTTTAGGGGCCCATGAAAATTGGGATATTGTGCAGTCTTAAGAAAGCTAGTTGTAACTTTTGCTGTCCAGTCTGCATGCTGAGAAAGTTCAGAGCTTAACTGAAGTCATGACTGGAACAGTGTGATACTTGATGATCAAGGTAGCCATCTGAAATTGTCACCGATGCAGATTTTTGAGTAATCAGTTACTGAAGTCATCTATGAGGTAGGGTCACCTGGCTACTTGTCTGTCTTTTTTAGTGTCTGGTCCTCTTGCCTGCAAATATATGAACTTTCAAAAGTATTAAACATTTTTAGATTAACATATGTATGGACTAGGCACTGAGCACATTAAAGATGATTCTCTCTCTAAGCAAGTAAGGCGTTTGGTTTTCTATGTAAGTTAGTTTGACTATAGTATAAACTTTTACCTATGCCATTTAAAGGAATGGCATGATAAGTCCTGAGGATTTTGTAGTCAAATATTTATTGGTTGTGCATAGCTAAAGTCCAGATTGATTCTCTTAATAAGAGTAGGTCCCTTCTGTCTCTTTCTTTGGGTTTGAAGAAATCTTCAGTCGGGCTGGAGAGATGGCTCAGAGGTTAGGAGCACTGGCTGCTCTTCCAGAGGTCCTGAGTTCAATTCCCAGCAACCACATGGTGGCGCACACCCATCTATCACGTGATCTGATGCCCTCTTCTGGAATGCTGGTGTACATATAAATAGAACACTCATATACATAAAAATAAATAAATAAATCATTTAAAAAATAAAAAGAAATAAATCTTTAGTCATCTTGAGAAGGACTTCTTGAATATTATATCTGTACTGATTCTTATTTTCTTTTTTTAAATAATTTATTTTTTATTTCTTCAAGTTACATCTCAATCACAATCCCCTCCCTACTCCCCCCTCCAGTCCCATCCACCCTCCTCCCCCTCAACCTCCCATCCTCTTCCCTTTTTTTTTTTTTTGTAGTTTAAGGTATTTCTTTTTCCCCCCAACAGCTCTCCCTTTCAGTCCAAAAAATGGTTCTTTTTCTTATAACTATAAATACAATACAAAACAACAGAAATAAATAGGCCACAATTATGAGAGTTATATGGCTTAGCATACATTCCCAGTGTCCAGTCCATATGTATTTGGCACCTGACTTTAACATCCTACTATCTAACCATCTCCATGAGTTTAAAGTTCTATATCTAACTCAGCTTTCATACTAACTTGCCTCATAATTTTAAAAATATCTTCTTAGATCCAGAACACCCTCTTGATTCCTAAACAACTCAAAATTTAACTATGAGACTCTAGCTATCTATTCTTCAACCACCTCAGAGACCTGAGAGGGATAAATATATCTGATTATATAGGAAGTGCAGGGCCTGCAGCTTCCAAAACTACAGAATATGGCATTCAAAGATGTTTTCTTTGTCGCGTCCCCCCTTGTCCAGCAAGGAATGACGCAACTCGCAAAAGCTCTTCTCCTGCAGTTTATTCAGGTCCCTTGAAAACAGTCTTCCGAATAAAGGGGCAGACCCAACCCACAGGCTAACTACTAATTAAACAGCCAGTCAAGTAAAGCCAAGTGGTGCTATCTTAGAGGTCTACGTATGCGGAAGCAAGCCAGATCAGCAGTCTTTGCCAAATATGAACTTATTATCAAAAAGAGCACTCACCGTCGGGCTGGTGGAAGGCGGAGACCAGCGCCATCTTTAGGGCGCGGCACTTCGCAGCTCTCTACATTTCTTAAGATTTTTTGATATCGAGACATGTCAGCTCCTGACAGCACCCCCTATTCTACTCCAAGTAGAAGATGAGCATCGAAGAATCTCCAGTGGGAGATGATTGAATTGGTGGTAAGCCTTTCTCTTGGCAAGAAAAAACCCTTGCTTCAACTGTAGACAGACTGCTGTCCAAAAAGGACAAAACTTGGAAGCAGGTAAGTCGACAGCCTAGCTCTGCCAAGACAGGGTAGGTAAGTCCTTCATAATTCTTGCTCTACAATCAATGTCTGTCAGAGAAACAGGGCCAAATGGCTGAAGATTGATGCTGTAATGTATGGAGAGAAATTGGGAACTGTCCAGGCAGCCACTGGTATGTCATTTCTTAGATTCTTATTTTCTTAAAAGCAAAACACCCACACCAACTGTCTATAAATGTTCTTTGAACTCCTTAGTAATATAGTAAATCATCAGATGGCAGTCATTTCAGCCCGTTGTTTGATCTTTATATAAATGCACTACTTAATGTAGTAAGAGTTCCACAAAGGTCCTTGCTTATTAGTTATACTTTAGAGTTAGTTTCTGTCAGTTTGCATGTTTTCTTGGTCATGATGTTAACTTCCTCATGTATTCCATAGATAATTTATAAACAAAAGGCATGTTTTGTAGGATGTTACAGTTTCTTTTGTATCATCACTGACATGGAAAAAGTCTAGTTCATATAAGTCTTTTTTTTTTAACAACAACAACAAAAGAAAACTGTCAGCCCAGTGCAAAGTGAAGTTTTAGAGATAATTTAGTTTATCAATAACATTAAGTGAGATAGAAATAGAAATCAACTTTTCCCAACTCTGTTGCCTTCACACTTATATTAGTATTTCTTTAAGTATGTTTGACAAATCTAATTTCTTTAGCATAGTACTGTTTCCTAAAGATTTAAATAAGTATTAGAGAAAAAAATATTTGGGCTCATATAAGTCAGGAAATTCTGGACTAATAGACTTTCTTTTTTCCTTTTTTACAAATGCCAGTTTATCATAGACTATAGTTTTTAAATTTTAGAAATGAGTGGAATACAGTTCAACTGACAAGAAATGTTATTATTAATCTTTGAGCCAGTAAATTCCATAGAGAAGTTTATCTTAAAGCAGTGTGCAGTTCTGTAACATGATTTCAGATTTTTGTTTTTCAGAGTACACCTAAGCTCTTTGTGTAGTTTCAGGCTTGCAAAAAAATTACCATTATGTGATATACCATGCTATCCTTTTATTTCCCATGTTATTAAAATCTTGTGTTCATGTGGCACATTCCTTGTAATTGAACTAATACTGGTAGATTGTTACTAAACAAAGTCCATTGTTTATTTTCACCTTTGCTCCTTATGTTGTACTGTGGATTTTGACAGTTGTATAATGACTTTGATCTGTCATTATTGCTAAAGATAGAAATAATAGATTCAGTGATGTGGATCAAATGAAAGGAATGGCAGCACTGATATTAGGGATGGGAGTGAGGAGTGGTAATCCTTAGTTATAAGACAGTTATTTTCCCCGAGATCCAGTTTTGTTTTACTGGCTCTTCTATGTAAATAATGTGTTACCAATGTGAAAGTTACTTGTAGTTTTGAAGAAATAAAATAACAAACATTTGGCAATTTTTTTCTTTTCCCTTTTTTGGATTTCATGATTTTAAAAAATATTTATTTCAAGTTACATCCCAATCACAGGTCCCCCCACTACCTCTCCAGGTCCCACCCTCCTGCTCTATTCCCCCTTACTCTCCTATCTGCTTTTTTAATTTTTATTTTTTTTAATTTAAGGTGTATCTTTTTTCCCCCAACAACTCCTACTTTTAGTCCAACAAAAGGCTCTTTCTCTTATAACAATAAATACAATACAAAACAATAAGAACCATTAGGCCACAATTATTAAAATTATAAGCTAAAACCTACATTCCCAATGTCCAGTCCATACGTAATTGGCAACTGATATTAATATTCTGTTGTTCTATCTTATCTCAATGAGTTTAAAGCTCTATACCTAACTCAGTTTCCATCCTAACTTGCATTACCAACTTAAAAGCATCTTCTTAGACCTAGACTTAGACCTAGGAATCCTTTGAATTCCTAAACAACTTAAAATTTAACTGTGAGACTAACTAGTCTTCAATCACAACAGAGACCTGAGAAAGATAAATATATCTGAATAAACAGGAAGTGCAGAGCCAGCAGCTTCCAAAACTAAGAAATGACAGACTGACTGCCCGGACAGTCCCCAATTTCAACATTTGGTAATTTGTATCTGGAAAATTGCAATATTGTTCCCTTGGTCTGAGTGTCTTTTTTGTGTCAGTACCATACTGTTGTTATTACTGTGGTTCTCATATAGCTTGAAATATGGAATGGTAATCTCTCCAGCTTTGTTCATTTTGCTCAGAATTGCTTTGACTATCTAGGGTCTTGTGGTTTCATATGAATTTGAGATAGTCTTTTCTATTTTTGTGAAGAATGAAATGCAGATCTTGATTGGGATTGTATCGAATCTGGAAATAGCTTGTGGTAGAATGGAAAGATGAACTGGACTCACCAGGCAGGGCCTGGAGTTTAGTTGTGGTGTGGGGAAGGATGAAGTCAGGTTTGGTAGGAGCTTTCTCAGTTTATGACTGTCTTGTTTCAGATTTTGAATTTTTTTTTTTATTTTTAAATACTTGTATATTCACATAGAGTTTTGCAGTGAGGTCCTGTGTACTTTTTATTTGGTTTACTTCAGTGGTACTGTATTGCAGAATTACTATTGCAAATTCCATGGCAGCTTTTAGTTTTTAATGTCTTGAAAGTCTCCTCTGATTTGTGACAACTCAGTCTTCCATTGTTTTTAGATGACTTTTTTTTTCTTTTTAAGAGGTCTGCTTAGGTATTGTAAGTGATCCTAAATTTAGGTCTCCAGTCCCCCTACCCCATTAGAAAGAGGTTTTTAGAAATTATACAAGGGAAGTGCTCTTACCATATTAGGAAAGATGCATAATCTCACCTTGATGTAACAGCTTTGATCACTTGGTTAGGGTCAAGTTTTTCCATTATAAGATTGTTGTTTTTGCCTTTCTAAAATCACTTGCTAGAAGCCCAGCCCATCTTCAGGGAAATTGGGACCAATTAAGTTTGACCTCCTGGAGACAATTAAGTATGAAGGCATGTTAGTATAAATATCAAGACATCGTACAGATATTATGGAAGAGATGTTTGGATACTTTATAGATACTTCTTCATAAAAGTTTGCCCAATTCATTACCATACTTTTGTAATTTTCTTTCATGTAAGACCACTTGAGTACTTGGCATGTAAAGGAGACTCTAGCATAGCAAGGAAGGCTTATATCATTAATCTAAAAATGTAAATATGTTAGCAAAAAGAGTCTCAAATAAGTCAGTTTAAACTTTTAAAGTTTGTTTGATCCATATAATGTTACACACTCCTGAATCTTTTTTTTCTCCTTTCTTTTGAAACAGACTGTCCATGTAGCTCAGGCTTTCTTCCAGTTTGCTGAGACAAGGTCTCTCTCTGGGACCTGTGACTCTTTGATACGGCTAAACTGGCTGGCCAACAATCTCCGGGGTCCTCCATTGCTGGGAATATAAGCATGTGCTAACGTGTCTGGCTTTTTATGTGGGTTCTGGGATCTAACTCAGATCCTTATGTCTCAGGGTTGCACTTCACTGACTGAATTGTCTCCTCAGGCCTTTCTAGTTGAGTATTTTTATTACATTAATTTTTTTATGTGTGTGTGTGTGTGGTTGTAAATAACACTGAGTGTGTGTGAAGGTCAAAGAATATCAGTGAGAGTAGAGTTCTCTACTACGACCATGTGGGTCCTGGAAATTGAGCTCAGTTCATCAGGCTTGGCCTCAGGTGCCTTTTTAACTGCTGAGCCATTTTGCCAGCCCCAAAAGTGGAGATTTCATTATGGTTGTGTGGCATATATATACTGTTCTATACCTTGTGATAATTCTCCAATGTTACAAATTTTGGATAATATATCACCATAGATGTAATGTGTAGTTGTGAGTCTGCATTTATTTGTCTTTTCTAGTTCATGTGTATTCTATCACTTGGGTTTTAACATTCAAAACTGTGAGCTGAACAATATGTGGTAGTACATTCCTATAACCTGAACATTCAAGAGGCTGAGACAGGAACATTGCAAGTTTGAGACTAAACTACATAGTGAGAATTTCTGTCTCTGCTTCTCAGCTACATAGTGACTCTCTCTCTCTCTCTCTCTCTCTCTCTCTCTCTCTCTCACACACACACACACACACACACACACACACAC
>CAJQZJ010037497.1:172049-210540 GCA_907164525.1 Lophiomys imhausi | reverse complement strand
TCCTCACTCCCCTCAAAAGTATTTGTGTGCTGTATTTGGAGGGGGTGTGCTGGAGTAAGCATTCTACTCCTTGTTTACATTCCTAGCCCTTCTCTATCTGTCTCTGTCTCTCTGTGTCTGTCTGTCTGTCTGTCTGTCTCTCTCTCTCTCTCTCTCTCTCTCTCTCCACACACACACACACACACACACACACACACACACATTATTGGATTTTGGGGTTTTTTTGTGTGTGTGTATGAGCATGGTGTGTGTCCTTGTGTGGGTGGATGGGGAGGGTTATTCATGAGATAAGAGGAAGATGAATTATTGTCACTCTTTGCCTTATTTCCTTGAGACCGGTCTTCAGCTGAGCTTGGAGGGAGGTGGTGGCTTGCAGGCCTCAGTGATCTCCTGTTCTACCTCCTTTCTTCCTGTTTCTGCACTAGGGTTAGGGTGTGCATGGCTGCTTGGCCTTTACATGAGTGGCAGAACCAGAACTCAGGTTCTTGTGCTTTTCCCTCCTGAGCCCTCATCAGAATCCCCCTTCTAGTCTTCGTGTTTATATTCTCCCATCTAAGCCAGAACCATTCATTTTTTATTCTTTCCTCTTTCCTCCTCTTTCATTCCGTCTTTTCTTCCCGTTTCTATTTCCAACAGCACTGGGAATTGAATGTGGGGCTTCACACATGCTAGACAAGTGCTCTAAGCGATGTTTCTAGATATTTAAACAGTTTTTGTTTTAGACCATGCTGTTGCTCTGTAGTACAGCTTGAAATCTGGGATGGTGATACCTCCACATGTTTTTTTTATTGTACAGGATGGATTTAGCTATTCTGGGTTTTTTGTTATTCCCTATGAAGTTGAGAATTGCTTTTTCCAGGTCTATAAAGAATTGTGTTGGAACTCAAAATCGCTAAGATCATTCAGCTCCACACACTGCCCCAGCCAGAACTTCAGTAAAGCCCGGAAGATCAGCTTCTGTCTACAAACTCCTTAGGACATTTAAACAGCTGAGCACAGAAGGACTGAACATAAAAGGATTGTATTAACATTTTTAACCATTTTTCTATTCTGGTTTGGGCCCCAAACAGGTTTACTATGACCCAAATCAGCAGGAAGTCATTTTAAGAGAGCAACGTCCCATGCCCAGAGGGTGCGGAGGGTGTTTCTCCCCCCCTATTTTTTGGTTATTTGATGGATAACAGAAAACTTTGTTATTTAGGGGAAGAGATTACAAGTTGTTAAATTGTCTTGTTAAATGGGTTTTGGAGGTTAGACCCAGGGAATTCCTTCTTTTTCTTTTCTTGTATCCTTCTTTCTCTCCTATGTAGGAGTGCACAGACTTGAGAAAAATGGGACATAGACATAGTATGGGAAGGACCAAGAAGAAGGGACAGATTCTTGAATATGCCCTTATACCTTTGTATATTGATACAAAATTAGTACTATATTTGGCTAAAGTATTGACCATTGTATATTGTGCAAAATTAAGATTGTATTGGACTACATTGGTATTGACCTTTGTATATTGATACAAAAGTAAGATTATAGTTGGCCACAATGGTATTGACCCTTGTATATTGATGTAATATTAAGATTGTATTGGGCTACATAGGCATTGATCTTTATATATTGATACAAAATTAAGAGTATATTTGGCCACATTGGTATTGATCTTTGTATACTGATACAAAATTAAAGGTAACGCTTCTTAAAGGTATTGTACCTAGTGATACTTAAAAATGAAATGTGAAGCTCTGGCCTCTTGATACCAACCGTCTTAAACCATTTAGGATAGTTAAGAAATACAAACTCCTAGTCATGCAAGCGTGTCATTTTGTTAGCTACTATGACAGTCTATCACAAATATTCTCTAAGCTACTCAGAAATCAAGTTGTTAACAGACAAGCAACATTTGCTTATCTAAATACAAGAGATAGATAGGGCATCTTCAAAAACCTCAAGAGATCTGCAGAATATGGCATTCAAAGATGTTTTCTTAAATTAAGATTTTTTGATATTGAGACATATCAGCTCCTGACAGCACCCTCTATTCTATTCCAAGTAGAAGATGAGCATCGAAGAATCTCCAGTGTGAGATGGTTGAATTAGTGGCAAGCCAATCTCTTGGCATGAAAAACCCCTTGCTTCACCTGTAGACAGACTGCTGTCCAAAAAGGACAAAATTTGGTAGCAGGGAAGTCGACAACCTAGCTCTGCCAAGACAGGGTAGGTAAGTCCTTTATAACCCCTGCTCTACAATCAATGTCTGTCAGAGAAACGGGACCAAAAGGCTGAAGATTGATGCTGGAATGTATGGAGAGAAAACGGGAACTGTCCAGGCAGCCACTGATATGTCATTTCTTAGTTTTGGATGATGCAGGCCCTGCACTTCCTACATAATCATATATATTTATCCCTCTCAGGTCTCTGAGGTGGTTGAAGAATAGATAGCTAGAGTCTCATAGTTAAATTTTGAGTTGTTTAGGAATCAAGAGGGTGTTCTGGATCTAAGATGTTTTTAAAATTGTGATGCAAGTTAGTATGAAAGCTGAGTCAGATATAGAACTTTAAACTCATGGAGATGGTTAGATGGTAGAATGTTAAAGTCAGGGGCCAAATACATATGGCTTGGGCATTAGGAATGTATGCTAAGCCATTTAACTCTCATAATTGTGGCGTATTTATTTCTGTTGTTTTGTATAGTATTTACTGTTATAAGAGAAGGAACCATTTGTTGGACTGAAAGGGGGAGCTGTTGGGGGGAAGAGGGTGGAAGGGTGGGACAGGAAGGGGGAGTAGGGAAGGGATTGTGACTGAGATGTAACTTGAAGAAATAAAAAAATAAAGTATAAAAAAAGAATTGTGTTGTTATTTTGATAGGAATTGCATTGAATCTGTATATTGCTTTTGGTAGGATGGCCATTTTTATTATGTTGATCCTACCTATCCATGAGCATGGGAGATCTTTCCATCTTCTGATGGCCTCTTCAGTTTCTTTCTTCAATGACTTGAGGTTCTTGTCGTACAGGTCTTTCACTTGCTTGATTAGAGTTACCCCCAGGTATTTTATATTGATTGTGGCTATTGTGTGAAGGGTGTTGTTTGCCCAATTTCTTTCTCAGCCCATTTATTTGTTGTATAAAGAAGGGCTTCTGATTTTTTAGAATTAATTTTGTATCCAGCCACCTTGCTGAAGGTGTTTATCAACTGTAAGAGTTCTTTGGTGGAATTTTTGGGGTCGCTTATGTATATATCGTCTGCAAATAGGGATAATTTGACTTCTTCGTTTCCAATTTGTATCCCCTTGATCTCCATTAGCTGTCTTATTGCTCTAGCAAGAACTTCAAGTACTATGTTAAGAGATATGGTGAAAGTGGTCATCTTTGTCTTATCCCTGATTTTAGTGGAAATGCTTCAAGTTTCTCTCCATTTAATTTGATGTTGGCTACTGGCTTGTTGTATATTGTCTTTATTATTTCTAGGTATGGTCCTTGTATGCCCATTTTCTCAAGGACTTTTAGCATGAAGGGGTGTTGGGTTTTGTCAAATGCTTTTTCAGCATCTAGTGAGATGATCATGTGGTTTTTTTTTCTTTCAACTTGTTTATTATGTTGAATTATGTTGATGGATTTTCATATGTTGAACCATCCCTGCATTCCTGGGATGAAGCCTACTTGATCATGGTGTATGATACTTTTGATGTGTTCTTGGATTTGGTTTGCCAGTATTTTATTAAATATTTTTGCATCTATGTTCATGAGGGAGATTGGTCTGAAGTTCTCTTTCTTTGTTGGATCTTTGTGTGGTTTAGGAATCGGGCGGGGTGTCTGTGGCTTCATAGAATGAGTTTGGCAGTGTTCTTTCTGATTCTGTTTTGTGGAAGAGTTTGAATAGTATTGGTTTTATCTGTTCTTTGAAGGTCTGATAGAATTCTGTGCTGAAACCATCTGGCCCTGGGCTTTTTTTGGTTGGGAGATTTTTAATGACTGTTTCTATTTCCTTAGAGTTTATAGGGCTGTTTAGCCCATGCTGTTAACTTACAACTTGACCCCATATTTGTTTTGTAGCCCAAGTTGGTCTTGAACTTGAGTTCTTCCTGTCTCTGTCTCCTGAACATCTAAACCTGTTCTCAGTACTGTTTCTCTTAATCTTTTTAATCCCTTTGTTAAATGGAGCTGTTTGATAGAGAGTTAGATATGCAAGTTTGAGTTTAGACAGTGACTCACTTTAGTATAGTTGCCATTGCTTATGGACTGCATTGCATTCTCTTAGCTCACCTTTGATATTTAGCCTCAGTCATAGGAATGGTACTATGAAAATTCAGCCTTACTTGAAACTAGACTTCTGATTTCAAGCAGTCTTTCCTTTTTTGTCCTCAATGACTTCTTAACTGTGGGAGGCCTTCTAGATATAAAGCAAGGAGATGGTAGTAAGGAAAAGTTAGTGACTATAGAAGCAGTCCTGTTCCTGTCTGCCACTGATAGGAGCAGTGTATAAAAGCTCCTTGTTCATCCTAAAGGTAGAGAGATCTGAGTAGCCTTTTGTTCTTCTCAGCAGGTTTAAGGAGAATAAACCTGGTCCTGTTCATCATATGGAAGACTTTGATGATATATCATTTCTTGTATTGGGATGTGCTCTATCCCTGTTTTACTATCTATCTTTGTATTACACTTCCAACTAATTTCTCAAACACCTATCTCTAATCATGTCCTAGCGTCAGCCAATTTTGGGGTCAAATTGGAACCCAAACTAAGAATGTGTTCACTTATACTTAGTATTGTATTTATTTTTGACAATTTCCATTAAATTTCTTTTGATTGGTACATTAAAACATACAATTGTTCATGTTAATGGAGTAATATAATATTCTGATGTGGATACACTGTATAATCTTTAAGTCAGGTTAAATATATATGTCTCTAAATGTTTATAAATTCATTATGTATGGTGAAAACTTTAAAAATTATTTCTTCTAGCTTTATGAGTATGTAGTATTTGAGAAATAGATACTTCAAAAATTGAAATTGAGCAATCACTCAGGTCACATTTGAGTATTTGTACAAGAGGAATAAAATTTGTGTTATGAGTTAAGAGGTTGGTATAAAGAGGATCAATAAGCAAAGGAGACTTTGGCATACCCAGGTATAGTGACAGCTAGGATGCATAGAGTTTTAAGTGAAATGGCAGGACAAAATGTGATTGAGGTTGGATTAAGAACAGTTGGAGACTACAGAGATGGCTCTTTGGCAAGGAATGCTTAGTACTGTTCTAGAGAATGTGAATTCAGGTCCCAGCACCCATATTGAGTGGCTCACAACTGCCTGTAATTCTAGCTCTTGGGATCTCACACCTTCCTTGGACCTCTACAGGCCTGCAGACACACAAGGCAGGCATATACACATACATAAATAAATTAAAAAAGTCCTTTTAACAATGAGAAGAATAAATGAAGACTGTAAATGCTTTTGTTGTAAATTAGGAATTAGGAGAGATGTTATAAAGATATATTTTTATTGTTAATTTTGTTTTTTGTTTTTGTTTTTCTTTTCATAGAATGTTGGTTCAATTAAGAAACATCAGGAAGATAAATTCAACTCAGTGGTAAGTAGGTTTAATTTTTTTTTATTTGTTTGGTTTTTTGCTTGTTTGTTTTGTTTTGTTTCACTTACCCAGCCTGACTTGCCTGAAACTTACTGTGTAGACCAGACTGGCCTTAAACTCAATGAGATCTGCCTGTTTCTACCTGCCAAGTGCTGGTGTTAAAGTCATGGATTGCTATGCATGGCTATATTTAATTTTTGTTAGAAAGTTGTCAGTTTATTTTGTTCCTTTTCTGGGTTGACCACTTTTCTTCCACTGTGATTAGAAGATTCTTAACTCCAGTGTTACCTGTGGTTTATATAGTAGCTTCTCCTAGAATTCTAACTAGAAGTCCATCAATTTGATTGTACATCACTTTCTATTCAGACTGGCTTGGTTATCATCTTTTGGGTAACTGTCTTGTATTATTATGCATGGAAGACCTTACTTTAGGTAATTTTATTCTTTTACTTTCTCTTTATAGCATTGTTTTTCCCTCCTCTCACGGATTATGTTCCTTTTAAATAAATTTGCAGTTTTCATTCCATACTTTTTTATCCGTAGACTTCTCTGTAGGATTCAAGTCTATCTTTGTATTGATTCTGCCCACTCAATTTAATTTGAGAACTAATAATCTGGCATGATGGCACATGTTTGTAATCCTAACTTCTGAGGCTGAGGCAGGAAGCCAGCCTGGGGCAGCATGAGCCCTTGTCTCAAACAAAACAAAAAAAAAAAGACAGGAAAAAAATCTGAATTTAATCTGATGTTTGAATTGCTCTCCTTGTAGCTTTCATCCAAAGTTTTTCTTTGAATATGTATTCTATATAGCTTCCTAGAGCAAAGCACACATTTAATCTTCATTTTCTGAATTAATTGTCCTGTTATAATTTTGTATTCATTTGCTCTATCAAGAAAAATCTTGGAGACTTTCAATTTAACAATTACTTTGCTCTACAAATTATCTTGTATCTCAGATTTCCTATATCATATCCCAAATAAATAGACTTGTCTTTCCGATTACATATATTAGGTAATGACATTTCATGTCATTCATTTGTTGTATTTCTAAATCTAGAATGTTTTCTGGGAAATGTATTTTTTTTTTTGAAGCCACATCATCCAAGTTCTTACATACTGTCAAGTTATATGTCCAGACATGTTTATTAATATACGGTGAGATTTGTAGTGTGAATCACTGAAGTAGTTCTTTGCAGTTGAACCTTCTGTAATGATAGAAATGTTCTATTTGATCTACTTTGGTATCTCTAGTAGGTAATAAGGAAATACATTTTAAATTTTATTTGATTTAACCTTAATGTTCAATGTAAATAGCACATGTATCTACTGGATACTATACTGGACAGAGTAGGTAGCAGGTTTTAAATGGCCTAACTCATCAACTTAAATGAGAGATTTTATATCTATTTTGGGAATTTTAAAATTTATCTCATTAGTATACAAGTGTAAGCTTAATCTCTTTTTAGCAGTTAAATTCCTTACTGAATGAACTATTCCTGTTGGTACAATGTGCATTTCTATAAACATAGAACTGTTAGTAAGAATTCAGTACGTTTTTGTTTGTATATTTCTTTCTAGACAAAGATTTTAGATAGGAACTTTTCTGGGTGTGTGATGCTCAGCTTCTAAACCAGAGTGAACCTTGCATGGTTGAAAAGCAAGCACTTTATAATTGTGCTGTACCTTCAACTTCAGATGAAAACTGCTGATGCTTGACCTACTAGATTTTTTAAAATCTTTAAGTAGTATGTAAATAGACTTATTTATTGATAAAGGTTTTGAGGATCTAGTTTAAATATATATTACATGCTTTTACAAAAATCTATGAGTCTGTGTGGTTCTAAAAAAATACTAATTACCATATTAAAGATCTTTCTTTAAATTCTGGGTGTTGTTTCTAATTAAGAAACTATTTCTGTATGGAAACAGGACATTTTCTAGAAAACTGCAATGAAGTCAAAGAAAATATTTATAAACATTATCCAAAGAATTTCAGTACAATGCCTGATGATTGAGTGAAGTCAGAGTAGAAACAGTTGTATTGGGAAGAACTTACCTGTGGATGGTCACACATTCAAGTATCACAAAATGGGAAGTAGAGCTTCAGAGTAGTGCCTTGCAGGACCATATTAGATCCCGAGGCAAGGAAAATCCAATAGTGATGTGTTTTTATTTAAACATTGACATTTTGTTCATAATAGATTATTTTTCAGTAATTAGAATATTTTATTTAAGGTATTTGTCTTTCTTACTGAGGTTGTTTTGTTTTGTTTTTTGAGGTGGTTTCTCTGTGTAGCGCCCTGGCTGTCCTGGACTTGCTTTGTAGACCAGGCGGGCCTGGAACTCACAAAGATCCTCCTGCCTCTCCCTCCAGAAGGACTAACGAATTGGCAGTCTTTCTCATTTTCTTAAATAATTTCTCTACTAGTTTTTAATATTAGCCTAGTTGGAATTCATTCACAAGTTTTTAATAATTTTTGCCTTGTGAATTTTTATTAATCCAAAACTGTCCTTTTCTCTGTGTTAACTGAAAGACTATATTTTAAGTGAGTTTACTCACAAGTCATCTTAAACAGTTTAGAACCTGCAAGCTTTTTCAAAAGTAAGCTGATATTTGATTGAAAAAAAAATTATGCTTGGAGTAGATGGGAATTTTCATGTAGGAAAGTTAAATGGTTGACCCCTGATGGTTGGTTAAGAAGATATGAAAGTGTCTCTGCAGTCATTTTCTCTTCGGAAATGCACATAATCAGCTTCTTAACTAAGAGACAGACCCCCCCCCCCGCCTCCCGAGACAGGGTTTCTCTGTGTAGCCCTGGCTGTCCTGGAGTCACTTTGTAGACCAGGCTGGCCTTGAACTCACAGAGATCCGCCTGCCTCTGCCTCCCGAGTGCTGGAATTAGAGATGGAACTCTTAGAGGCAGAAATTAGAGAGAAATCTTTTATTGTTGTTTTTTAGAGCTAAGTAGACTTTGCAAAGCATGGTTTTGTAAAAACATGAGTGGTTACTTCTTATATTGTTTTGTAAAGTTCTGGGATGTTTGAGTGTAAGTTGAAGTCCAACAGATACATAAATGTAGTTGTTAATAGATGCCATTGGGTGTGGGTGGTGGTGGGAAGTTTTGTTTGTCTTTGGTAAGTTGAGTTGTGCTGTGTGGATGGTAATTTGTTGGAAAAGTTGTTTGTTATATTGTATGCATTTTGATTTGTTTTTATCTACATGCTGCAGCATTTAAAAATGACTACAAAACGAAGTTTTTTTGTGCGGTTGGTACCATGTCGGTGTCTACGAGGGGAAGAGGAAACAGTCACTGCTCTAGATTATTCTCATTGCAGCTTGGAACAAGTTCCCAAAGAGATTTTCACCTTTGAAAAAACTTTAGAGGAGCTCTATTTAGATGCTAATCAGATTGAAGAGCTTCCAAAGGTATGTTAGTACTGTTAAGAATTACATTAGATAATGTCTATGTGTAGAAATTTACATCCTTACATTGTTATACATACATGTTTCCATTTTTTTTTAGTCTTTCTGAAGCACAATTCAAAATGATACAGACTTTTAAACATTTGTTCAAGTTGTTTTACTTGTGTGAATAACTTAGTTTTATTTTTACTTATAGCATATCATATCCATTAAAATAGATAGTGATTGTATACAACTTGTAGAGAGCCATTAGATTTAACTAGGCAAAGAAAACTTAACCTTTACTATCTTGTTGTAATTTCTATAAGCCCTTTATATGCATTGTTATAATTGGGTCTAATTGTCATTTCCGTTACCACATCATGCTTTCATGGTTCTCAGATTTTTTTAGAGGTGGGAATCTGCCTTCTTGCCTTTTTGTATGGAATTGATTTGGAGAACATGTGTCTCTGATATCCAGTAACAACTACCAGGGGAAAACGAGTGCTGCGGTGACATTCTTTCTCAGATTGCCACTTTGTTATTTTTTTAGTATTCTTTTTCTCTTATTGCCTGTATTTGTTCTCCTGTTTTATAAAAAAGCTGCAGCAGCTTTAAATTTTAAAGGTCTATAGCCATCAGAATGGCAGTTTATTTTCTTGTTTTGAGACAGAGTCTCACCTTGTAGACGACTGTCCTGAGCTCTAAGAGACCTGCCTGCCCTTGCCTTCCAAGGCCTGTGATATGAAGGTGTGCACCACCATGCCCTTTCAAGCTGTAAATGGAAATTTGAAATTGGTAGCTTAAAAAACAGGTTAGAGTTGGGCATAGTGGTACCTACGGGAGGAAGATCTCCAGTTCATGGCCAGTCTGGCCTACACAGTGAGTTCTACCATAGCCTGGATCATATGTATAGTTTGTTTTCCAAATCAACCAACCACAGCCACCAACAAACAATTTAGTATGTTATCAGAATTATGAAAAATAAACTGTAATTAGGACTGTGGGATTTAGAAAATAAAATGATAGGATAATTAAATAAGAATTTCGGATGAACAAGAAATAATTAGTATAAGTATACAGTATGTAGGATATACTTATAAAAATTGTTTTTATAAAATTCAAATTTAATTGGGTATCCTGTATTTAATCCAGCAACCCTAATTGTAATATAACAGATAATAAATCATATTGCATATAGACCTTGTTTCATGAAATAGTTGTTTTAGATATTTATATGTTTTTGAACATTATGGATGATAATATTCAAAGGCTTTTAATCATGATCACCAATACTAAAAGCATTTGAAAGCTACTGCTATCCTAGGTAATAATTCTTTCTAAACTTTATTGAGACAGGATCTTACTTTGTAGTCTAGGCTTGCTTCAAACTTCACTGCAGTCCTCTCTCCTCACTTTCCCAGATCTGGGGATTGGAGGCTTGACACACTATGCCCAACTTATTCTTGATAATTTTGTGGAGAAGTCTATACCAGTTGTAGGAAGTAAAGGTCTCCAGTTACATGGTTGTGAATCACATCTACACTGTAATTGTAGTGTACTTTGCAGTTTACTGTTCATTATTATTATGTACTCTAACAAATCCATTATTTTCCACGACTAGTTCTCTGACAGAATATGGACAACTTAGGTTAGTCATGAGTAGGTCTCAGTCTTTAGGCTTGTACAAGAGAGGTGTTGAATGTAACAGTGCAAATAACTGAGTATGGTTCTAACTCAGACCTGAACTTTATACATTTCTCATGTTTGCTCTTCAATATGGTTTTCTTTTTGGAATAAGCTTGATTGGAAGACAAGCTCCAGAGCTTACAATATGTAGCAGCCATCTTACCCTTTGGGAGCTTCAACAGAGAACATAGTCATACATATTTTATGTACTTATTCTCACTGTGTGCAGTTTTCCTAGGTTAGAAGTATAAGTCATTCTAAGTGATTCAGATTTATTCGATCCACAATAGCATAGCCAGAACAGCGTGAGACCTTTACCAGTGTTAATGTAGGCCCAATTCATTTAGCTTTAGTATGTACAATATTTTTTGTATAAAAATTAGTCTATGAAATACCTAAAGAAACGTGAAAGGTAATCAAAATCCTTTTTCTCTTTTTTTTTTTCCTAGCAACTTTTTAATTGTCAGTCTCTACACAAACTAAGTTTGCCAGACAATGATTTAACAACATTACCAGCATCCATTGCAAATCTTATTAATCTCAGGGAACTGGATGTCAGCAAAAATGGTAAGTCCTCTAAATTCTTGTCCTTGGAGACATATTTAATTGTTAGAATTTCTGTTTTCCACATGTTTAAGAGTCAGATTGTAATGTATTAGCTTCATCTGGAATCTATTCTACATATATATAAAAATCATTTTTTTCCACTTCAAAAGTTTTATAATAACATTTAGTATCATATCTTTGGCTTAAAATTTATCTATAAATCTAAAGTCTATGATACCTCAAAATAGCTGGAAATAAGTAGATTTTAAATAAATTATTATAGTCCATGTTGTATCTCTCAGATTTCTCCTAACTGAAAGTTTATACCTGGTTCAACATCTTTGTTTGTGTTTTTTTTTTTGTTTTGTTTTGTTTTTTTTTTTTCAAGACAAGGTTTCTCTGTGTGGCCCTGGCTGTCTTGGACTCACTTTGTAGACCAGACTAGCCTTGAACTCACAGAGATCCACCTGCCTCTGCCTCCCTAGTGCTGGGATTAAAGGCGTGCGCCACCACGCCCGGCGAAATTTCCTCATTCTTTTTGTTTGTTTGTTTTTGGTGGTTCAACATCTTAATCCTCCTATTTCCTTCACTCTACTACCATTTTACTTTCTGCTTCTGTGAATTTGATCCGTTAATGTTCAGTGTTGGAGATTTGTGGGATGTTTATCTTTTTGTTCCTGTTTTGTTTTACTTAACATAATGTCCTTCAGATTAATCCATCCTTTATAAATGACTAGGTCTCCTTTTTTTTAATGAAGTGTATTTGACTGTACATATATACTCTATTCCTTTATTGACTGATTTATTCGTGGAAGCTTAGCTTGACTCCACATCTTAGCGCTTGTGAGTAATATTCCAGTGAGCACAGAAGTGCAGAACTTTCTTCTATCTCCCTCAGAGGTCGTGTGGCTTGCAGACATTTTCTCTTACTCAGACAACTGTATTTTCACTCTGTGGCTTGTTTGGTTGTGCACAGCTTTCTAGTTTTATGAACTGGTTTATTTTTCTATTTGTCTATCTTTTGGTATTTTTAGAACACAGTTGTCTAGACTTTCTCTCCTTCTTAAGTAGTTCTACAGTATCTGGTCTCATCCTTTGGTCCACACAGGGACTTCTTTTTCCAGGCCTGTTGAAGAGAGCCTCCTTTGCTTGTGATGTGTTTTTGGTGCCTTTGTTGAAATCAGTTGACAGTGCATATGCGGATTTATTTCTGGTCTTCTGTTCCACTGGGATTGGTCTCTTAATACCAGCACCATATTCTTTCATTATTAGAGCTTACAAGTAAAATTTGAAGTTAAATGGCGTGAGACCCATAGTTTTGTTCTTTTTGGTCAAGATTACTGTTGCTTCAGAGTGTTTTGTGATTCTCTGTTAGGATTTTTTTCTTCTTTTTTTTTTTTTTGAAAAATGTCATTGGAATTCTGATCATGCATTGGATCATCAGGAAAGTGGGTGGTTTGGACATGTCAATAATTCTGTCCCTTCTAATCTGGAAACATGGGATGTCTTTCCATTTGCTTACAGTGCTAGTTTCTTTCATCAGAGCTTTGTTGTTTTCAGTGTAGTTTTTTTTGTTATTGTTAGCTGTTACAAATGGGATTGCTTTGAAAGAACATTTTTTTTTTTTATTTCTTCAAGTTACATCTCAATCACAGCCCCCTCCCTCTTCCCGCTCCAGTCCCACCCTCCCACCCTCAACCCCCATCCTCTTCCCTTTTTTTTTTCTTTTAAGTTTAAGGTATATCTTATTTCCCCCTACAGTTTCTCCTTTCAGTCCAACAAATGGCTCTTTCTCTTATAATAATAAATACAATACAGTACAACAGAGGTAATTAGGCCACAGTTATGAGGGTTATATGGCTTAACGTACATTCCCAATGACCAGTCCATGTGTATTTGGTACCTGACTTTAACATTCTATTATCTAACCATCTCCATGAGTTTAAAGTTCTGTATCTGACTCAACATTCCTACTAATTGCAACACAATTTTAAAAGTATCTTCTTAGATGTATGACAATCTCTTGACTCCTAAACAACTCAAAATTTAATTATGAGACTCTATCTGTTCTTCAATCACCTCAGAGACCTGAGAGGGATAAATATATCTGATTTTATAGGAAGTACAGGGTCTGCAGCTTCCGAAACTAAGAAATGACATACCAGTGGCTGCCTGGACAGTTCCCATTTTCTCTCCATACATTACAGCATCGCTCTACAGTCGTTTGGCCCCGCTTCTCTGACAGACATTGATTATAGAGCAGGGATTATGAAGGACTTACCTACCCTGTCTTGGCAGAGCTAGGCTGTCGACTTACCTGCTTCCAGGTTTTGTCCTTTTTTGGACAGCATTCTGTCTACAGTTGGAGCAAGGGGCTTTTCCTACCAAGAGATAGGCTTGCAACTAATTCAATCATCTCCCACTGGAGATTCTTCGATGCTCATCTTCTACTTGGAGGAGAATAGGGGGTGCTGTCAGGAGTTGATATGTCTTGATATAAAAAAATCTAAAGTTACGAAAACATCTTTGAATGCCATATTCTACAGATCTCTTGAGGTTTTTGAAGAGGCCCTATCTATCTCTTATATTAGGGTAAGCAGATGTTGCTTGTCTCTTAGCAGGTTTATTTCTGATTAGCTTAGCAAGTAACTATAATAGGCTGTCATAGTACCTAACAGAATGACCGGCTTGCATAACCATTAGTTTGCATTTCTTAATTATCCTAAACAGTTTATGACAGTTAGTAGTAAAAGGCCGAAGCATCACATTTCATTTTTTTTCTTTATCTCCTAACCCTTCCATCCCATTTCTCTGGGGTGGGGTGTCCTTATATAACAGTCCCTCATCTCAGTTGAGAGGTCGTATGAGGGCCAAGAGCCTCTTCATTCATTGGGGATCTACGAAGCAGTACCATCAGTGAAAAGTGTCTCGTTGCCTGGGAGAGAGAACTACTAAACAAACAAATCAATAAGCATACAATAGATAAAAAAGACTAAAAAATAGAAAAAAATATAACTAATATATAAAAAATACATAAAAAATAAAAATTAAAAATAAGAAGTCTATGTCCAAGTTCCCTTTGGTGTGTTAGTTGTAGTATTGATACCTTATAATATATAGCTAAAATCCTACTATAAGTGAATAGATGCCATATGTGTCCTTCTGAGTCTGGGTTAGTTCACTCAGGATGAGCTTTTCTAGTTCCATCCATTTGGCTGCAAATTGCATAATTTCATTGTTCCTGATAGCTGAATCATATTCCATTGTGTAGATGTACCACAGATTTTTAACCCATTCTTCGGTTGAGGGATATCTGGGTTGTTTCCAGTTTCTAGCTATTACAAATAAGGCTGCTATAAACATAGATGAGGAAACTTCCTTATGATTCCGTGAAGAGGCATTTGGGTGTATACCCAGAAGTGGTATGTCTGGGTCCTGAGGCAGTGCTATTCCAAGTTTTCTAAGATATCGCCAGACTGACCTCCATAGTGGTTGCACAAGCCTGCATTTCCACCAGCAGTGGAGTAGGGTACCCTTTTCTCCACACCCTCGCCAGCATGTGCTGTCATTTGAGTTTTTGATCCTAGCCATTCTGACAGGTGTGAGATGGAATCTCAGAGTTGTCTTGAGTTGCATTTCTCTGATGATTAAGGATGTTGAGCATTTCTTCAAGTGTCTCTCAGCCATTAGGGATTCCTCCTTTGTGAATTCTCTATTTAGCGCTGTCCCCATTTTTTGATTGGATTATTTGGTTTCTTGGCATTTAATTTCTTGAGTTCTTTGTAGATTTTAGATATTAGCCCTCTGTCAGATGTGGGGCTGGTGAAGATATTCTCCCAGTCTGTAGGCTGCCATTTTGTTCGAATGACAGTGTCCTTTGCCTTACAGAAGCTTTTCAGTTTCATGAGGTCCCATTTATTGATTGTTGATCTCAAGTCCTGAGCTGTTGGTGTTCTGTTCAGGAAGTTGTCGCCTGTGCCAATTAGTTCGAGGGTTTCTCCCACTTTATCTTCTAGTAGATTTAGTGTGACCGGCCTTATGTTAAGGTCTTTGATCCACTTGGAGTTAAGTTTTGTAGAAGGTGATAAAGTATGGGTCTAACTTCATTCTTTTACAAGTGGACATCCAGTTGGACCAGCACCATTTGTTGAAGATGCTGTCCTTCTTCCATTGTGCCGTTTTGGCTTCTTTGTCAAAAATTAGGTGGCCATAAGTGTGTGAGTCTATTTCTGGATCTTCAATTCGATTCCATTGATCTACTGGTCTGTTTCTATACCAATACCATGCTGTTTTTACAACTATTGCTCTGTAGTACAGCTTCAAATCTGGGATGGTAGTACCTCCAGATAGATGTGTTTTTATTGTACAGGATTGATTTAGCTATTCTGGGCTTTTTGTTGTTCCATATGAAATTGAGACTAGCCCTTTCCAAGTCTATAAAAAATTGTGTTGGTATTTTGATAGGAATTGCATTGAATCTATATATTGCTTTTGGTAGGATGGCCATTTTTATTATGTTGATCCTACCTATCCATGAGCATGGGAGATCTTAACATCTTCTAAAGGCCTCTTCCATTTCTTTCTTCAAGGGCTTGAAGTTCTTGTTGTACAGGTCCTTTACTTGCTTGGTTAGAGTTACCCCCAGGTATTTTATGTTGTTTGTGGCTACTGTGAAGGGGGTTGTTTCCCTTATTTCTTCCTCAGCCCATTTGTTTGTTGTATAAAGAAGGTCTTCTGATTTTTTTGAATTAATTTTGTATCCAGCCACTTTGCTGAAGGTGTTTATCAGCTGTAAGAGTTCTCTGGTGGGATTTTTGGGGTCGCTTATGTATACTATCATATCATCTGCAAATAGGAATAATTTGACTTCTTCGTTTCCGATGTTTATCTCCTTGATGTCCTTTAGCAATAAGACATTATTGCTCTAGCAAGAACTTCAAGTACTATATTGAAGAGATATGGTGAAAGTGGACATCCTTGTCTTGTCCCTGAGTTTAGAGGAAATGCTTCAAGTTTCTCTCCATTTATTTTGATGTTTGCCACTGGCCTGCTGTATATTGCCTTTATTATTTCTAGGTACGGCCCTTGTATGCCCGTTCTCTCCAGAACTTTTAGCATGAAGGGGTGTTGGATTTTGTCAAATGCTTTTTCTGCATCTAGCGAGATTATCATGTGGTTTTTTTCTTTCATCTTGTTTATATGGTGAATGACGTTGATAGAGTTTCGTATGTTGAACCATCCCTGCATACCTGGGATGAAGCTTACTTGATCATGGTGTATGATACTTTTGATGTGTTCTTGAATTCGGTTTGCTAGTATTTTATTAAGTATTTTTGCATCTATGTTCATGAGGGAGATTGGTCTGAAGTTCTCTTTCTTTGTTGGGTCTTTGTGTGGTTTAGGAATCAGGGTGATTGTGGCTTCGTAGAATGAGTTTGGCAATGTTCTTTCTGAATCTATTTGGTGAAAGAGTTTGAAAAGTATTGGTGTTAGCTCCTCTTTAAAGGTCCGGTAGAATTCCGTGCTAAAGCCATCTGGCCCTGGGCTTTTTTTGGTTGGGAGATTTTTAATGACTGTTTCTATTTCCTTAGGGGTTATAGGGCTGTTTAATCTGTTTATCTGATCTTGATTTAGCTTCGGTAGGTGGAATCTATCAAGAAAATTGTCCATTTCACTTAAGTTTTCAAATTTGGTGGAGTATAGATTTTTAAAGTAGGATCCAAATATTCTCTGGATTTCCTCAATGTCTGTTGTTATTTCACCCTTTTCATTTCTGATTTTGTTGATTTGTGTTTTCTCCCTCTGTCTTTTAGTTAATTTGGCTAAGGGTCTGTCTATTTTGTTGATTTTCTCGAAGAACCAACTCTTGGTTTCATTGATTCTTTGTATAGTTCTTTTTGTTTCTAAGTTGTTGATTTCAGCCCTAAGTTTGATGATCTCCTGCCTTCTGCTCCTCTTGGGAGTGTTTGCTTCTTTTTTTTCCAGTTCACCCAGTTTAGCTGTTAAGTCGCTAATATGAGCTGTCACAATTTTCTTTTTGAAGGCACTTAGTGCTATGAACTTTCCTCGTAGCACAGCTTTCATTGTGTCCCATAGGTTTGGGTATGTTGTGTCTTCATTTTCATTGGATTTTAAGAAGTCTTTGATTTCCTTCTTTATTTCTTCCCTGACCCAGTGGTCCTCTAGTAAAGAGTTGTTCAATTTCCATGTGAGTGTAGACTTTCTGCTGATTCTTTTGCTATTGAAGTCCAGCTTTATTCCATGGTGGTCTGATAAGATACAAGGGGTCATTTCAATTTCTTGTATCTGTTGAGGCTATCTTTGTGCCCAACTATATGGTCGATTTTGGAGAAGGCTCCGTGAGGTGCTGAGAAGAAGGTGTATTCTTTGTGTTTGGGTGAAACATTCTGTAGATATCTATTAGGTCCATTTGGTTCATGATCTCTGTTAGACTCATTATTTCTCTGTTTGGCTTCTGTCTTGATGATCTGTCCACAGCTGTGATTGGGGTGTTGAAATGTCCCACTATTAAAGTGTTTAGATCAATGTGCGATTTAAGTTTTAGAAGTCTTTCTTTTATAAATGTAGGTGCCTTTGTATTTGGGGCTGAACTGCAGATGTTCAATATTGAGATGACCTCTTGGTGTATATTTCCTTTAATGAGTATGTAATGCCCGTCTCTGTCTTTTTTTATTAACTTCAATTGGAAGTCTATTTTGTTTGATATTAGGGTGGCTACTCCAGCTTGTTTCCTGGGTCCCTTTGCTTGGAAGACCTTTTCCCAGCCCTTTACTCTGAGGTAGTGTTTATCTTCAATAGTGAGTTGTGTTTCTTGTATACAGCAAAAAGATGGGTCTTGTTTACGTATCCAGTGTGTAAGTGTGTGTCTTTTTATTGGCGAGTTGAGTCCATTGATGTTGATGGATATTAGTGACCAGGGGTTGTTATTTCCCATTATTTTGGTATAGCTGGCTGTCTTGTGTTTCTCTTTTGTTTAGTTGCTTTGGAGGTTTCTATTTCCTCTGTTTTCTTGGGTGTAGTTATGTTCTCTGTGTTGGAATTTTCCATCTAGGATCTTCTATAGGGCTGGGTTTGTGAGGAGATATTGTTTGAATTTGATTTTGTCATGGAATATCTTGTTTTCTCCTTCTATTTTGAGAGAGAGTTTTGCTGGGTATAGTAGTCTGCTGGGCACCTATGTTCTCTCAGGGCTTATAGGACATCCGTCCAGGCCCTTCTAGCTTTTAAAGTTTCTGAGAAGAAGTCAGGTGTGATTCTGATGGGTCTGCCATTTTATGTGAATTGGACTTTTTCTCTTACAGCTTTTAATATCCTTTCTTTGTTCTCTACATTTGGAGTTTCTATTATTATGTGGCGAGAGGAGTTTCTTTTCTGATCTAATCTGTTTGGTGTTCTGTAAGCCTCTTGGATTTTTACTGGCATCTCTTTCTTTAGGTTTGGGAAGTTTTCTTCTATGATTTTGTTGAAGATATTTCCTGGACCATGGAGTCGGAAGTCTTCTCTTTCCTCTATGCCTATAATTCTTAGGTTCCGTCTTTTCATTGAGTCCTTGATTTCTTTAATGTTGTAGGTGAGGGATTTTTTAGCCTTCTCATTTTCTTTGGATGTTGTACTGATTTCTTCCATCGAATCTTCCATGCCTGAGATCCTGTCTTCCATCTCTTGCATCCTATTTTTAATACTCACATTCGTCTTTCCTGTTTTCTTCTCTTGATTCTCCATTTCCTCTTTTAACTCTGACTGTGTTTTCTTTATTGTTTCCATTTCTATTTTCATGTCTTGAATGGTGGTGTTCCGTTTTGTACATTTTCTTCTCCAGTTTGCTTGTTTTTGTCTGGAGATCTTTCATTGCTTTATCCTTTTCCTGTTCAAGCTGGGTCACCTTGTCTTGGAGCTCTTTAATGATGTTATTTGTTATTTTGACTTGTAGAATTGTGGCTTCTTTGAATTCCTTCATAGTTTTAAGTTCTTCTTGAAGGGATTTTATCACTTTCCATAATGTAGAATTGTCATCGTTTTCATGTGTTTCAGTTGTGGTGAGGTGGTTCGGGCTGGACGGAATAGCGTTGCTTTCTTTTGTTGGAGACATTTCGCTCTGGTTTTTTTTTTTTTTTTTGTCTCTGGCCTTTGGCCACGTGGAATTTTTTTTTTTTTTTTTTGCTGTCTTCTGGACTTGGGTCCAAAGGGGGCACTGTGATGTAGGAGTTGCCTTACTCCACCCCTATAATGTGAGTCATTCAGTTCCCCCTCCCAGGTGGGGACCTAATTAATTCAGGTGGCAGAGCTGTGCACAAGTAAGCTCTGATTCCCCACCGGAAGGGCCCTTACTAGTACAAAAGTTCGATATAGGACAGTTTCAAATACTTCACAGTTTGCCCGGGGTTGGTTCCTGTAGGGGGTAAATCTGCAGTTCAGCTCCAATAGCCTTGCCGCTCCGAGGCTTGGAAGCTGGCCAGTGACGTCACAGAGTGGGATCTGAAGGCGCTTTTCGGTGGAGCTACTTCACTTCCAAGGGTGGCAACCTTTCCCAGATAATTGGATCGTCTGTGTGAGACCTGGGAGTGCCCAGCAGGTTGGGGATTATCTCTGCGTGGTTTCTGAATCTGCTGGCTGGGTATTAGGTTGGAACTTACTGGGGATTTCTCCTTTTGGGGGGATGGGTTATCCCGATTCCTGGGTCCAGAGGCTTCCCAGCGTGTCCGAGAGTTGGAAGGGGTGTCCTGCCCAGGGTTCTTCCGTGGTCCCTGTGTAGCTGGGTGAGATTTAGAAGGGGTCGTGCCCTTTGTACAGCGTCCTGCAACACTTGCCGCCTTGTGACTGTTGACCCCGAAGTCAAAATAGGTCTGCGCCGGCCGCAGCCATCTTGGATCCCCGAAAGAACATTTTTTTATTGAGAAATTTTTATTATGTGAATTTCACATCATGCACCCTGTTCCCTTTCATCTCCCACCTCCCCTCAGATCCTCTTTCCACCCTTGCAATCTGTCCCAGCATAAAAAATGAAATTTCATTGTGGAAGCTGCAGTGTGTCTCAGTATGTCCCACAATATTCCCTTTTGTCCACACATTTCGCTTCCAAATGTTCATTAAAATGATGCCTTGGTCTGCTACAAGGTCTCTGGTTTCTGCTACTTTGTCAATTCTGGAACCTCACTGGGACTCCTCTCAGATATGCTGCAACTGTCCTATGTCACGGAGATCCTGTAATTTTGGGTTGTGGAACTGGCCTCTTCTTGCACTCCAGTAGTTCATCCATGGGATAGATGTTGGGGTGGGCCAACTCAAAGCCCTGGTTCTGGACCTACAACCCCTACTTGCAGGACCAGTTCTACTAGGGAAAGGTGCATGGGCTGCTCTCCTGAGTACTGCAGCATGTGAGGGGCAGGGGCAGCTCTCCTGCTCTTGTGACCCCATCTGGGCCAGATCTCCTGTCCGCCAATGGTGGTAAGGGCAAAAGGGAGGGGAGGGGATCTCTTTCTAGCCAACACCACCACATAGCAGACAGAAGGCAGGGCTGGCTCTCCCACACTCACCACTCCCTCATGGCTGGCTTAAACACAAGCCCCATATCCAGGACCAGCTGTAGTACACTACCCAGGAAAGGTACAGGGCCTGCTCTCCTGAGTGCTGCAGCATTGGGCCAGATCTCACCCTAGGGCTGGGTCTCTACAACCCCCACATCCAGGACCAGGCAGAGTTCTTCTAGTTTCTGGCTTGTTTTCTGTCCTGGGAGCCCTTCTGGTGCTTCCCTGGTACTGGTCTGGTAGTCATCACAGTCTACCCCATGGCGCCAATGTTGCTTTTTTTCCAGGAATGTTAGGCTACTATTCATTCAGATGTTCATAGATCAGAACACTGAATGTAGACACAGCCTCTCTCCTCTCTGCCACCTACTGATGCACATGTGACATAGCAGCCACATCTGCAATGTCTCTAGGGGCAGGAAAAGAAAATTTTTGATAGATTTTTGTTAGCATATAGAAATGTAACTGAGTTTTGAATGTTCCATTTTAATATGGATCCTTTTTATTTCTTTCTGTTGCCTGATTGCTCTGGGTAGGATTTAGTACAGCTACAAGTAGTTTAGTGACCATATATGTACATCTTTCTCTGAGAAATACATCACAAGTAATTTTGTTGTGGTGAGCATTAGAGGAAATGGTCTTTTTAAAGTCGTTTTTTTATTTTTTGGAATTATATAATATTCTGCCTCCAGCCCCTTGTAAGTAATCCTCCCCTTTCAAATTCATAGCCTCTTTTTCTTAATTCTTGCATAAATATAAATGCAACTTTCTTAGCTTATTTGTTATTTGTATGTATATGACTTAAGGCCTGGCCATTTAGTATTGGATAACCAATTTGGAGGACTCTTCCTTGAGCAAGAGTATTTCTCCCACTCTTATTTCTTAGTTGCTTGTAGGGCTTTGTGTGGGTGTGTGGTTGTGTGTGTGTGTGTGTGTGTTCGTGTTCGAGACAGGGTCTCTTTACATAGCCCCGACTGTCCTGGCACTGACTATGTAGACCAGATTAGCCTCAAACTCAAAGAAATCTGGCCTTAAACTCACAGAGATCCACCTTCCTCTTCCTCTCAAGTGCTGGGTTCCTAGGCCTAGGCCACCACACCCGACCCATGTAGTTCCTTGTCTAGGGTTGAGGTCTCATGGACCTTTTCCCTTTTGTGTTAGCATGTCTATTGGTGGTGATGGTGTTCAGGTCTTGTTTAGGCAGCCATGTTGAGAAGACTTTATGGGTGTAGCTTCTGTGACATTTCTAAGAGTCTGACTCTCACAGCAAACTAACTCTGCTCCGCTGGCTCTTACAGTCATTCTGCTTCTTCTGCAGTGATTCTTGAGTCATAGATGCAGGAGTTGTGTTGTAGTTGTATCAGTCAGTACTGGGTACCACATGATTCCTTTTTCTCTATGTTTTGATTGGTTGTAGTTTTTCTATAATGGTCTCTGTTACAAAGGAAAGCTTCTTTGATGAGGAGTGAGGACTGTATTTAACCTGTAGGCGTAAGGACAAATGTTTAGTATTGTTAGAGATCATGCTGGTTTATTAAAGTGGCAGATATATGTTCTGCTTCAAGATCCATGGCTTAACTAGCCCTGGGTAGTTGGCTGACTTTCCATTATCAGGCATGATTTCCTTCTTGTTGAATGGGTCTTAAGTCCAATAAGAGAGTCCATACCACTACTGTGCTCTTAAGGTGATCTGCCATGCTGGTTGCTTATAAGATGTCTTGATCTAATCAAGCAATGTAAACATGGGGTTAGTGAGACTGCAACTTGTATTATAATGGAATAAATATTTTCTTAATAAGTAGGAGGGAATTCTGTGCTAAGTTTTTCACTGCTGTGACAAGTTCCCTGAGAAAATAATGTCGTGAGGAGCAAGCATGCAAACCTGAATTCCATCCCCAGCATGTATGTGAAAGAGCCTGGTACTGTAGTGTGAGCATGTAGTCCAACACGGGAGCTACATACAGGTGGGTCACTGGGGCTCATTGCCTTGCAAACATAGTGGTAAGCTCCAGGTCCCAGAGGAAGACTTGTCTAAACAAAACAGAACAAAAGGCAACACCTAACCATACCCACACACCCAGCACGGATGGCTGACTATCTATACTTTTTGCTCTAGAATCATTTAACTTTATGACCTAAACTTTAATGTTCCATCTTTTGAAAAAAAATGTGTTTTAAATACATTTACAGTTTTTGTTGGAATGGAATAATTCATAAAGATATCTTGGGAAATTTTTTCCCTTTTTCTTAAAGATTTCATACCCTACGGGGCTGGTGTGATGGTGCAACTTAGTGCTCTTGCAGAGGACCTGAGTTCAGTTTCCAGCACCCATGTGGTTGTTCATAACCATTCATAGGTCCAGTTTCAGGGTATCTGATGCCTTTATCTTCTTGGGCATCATGCATACACATAGTGCATATACTAAAATGCATCCAAAAATCATACACATAAAATAAGAAAATAAGTAAAATTTTTAAAATGCATACCTGATAAAAATCCTTAAGACTAAAGAAATGCTCATGGACTCAGCAGTTGTTAGCATTTGCTACTCTTTATGTCTTGTGATTAAATACTTACCTAGTCCAGAAAAAAGTACTTATACCTGTTGGTTATATAAACGTTTCTGCTGACTCTATAAATTTAAGTTGCAGACAACATGAATTTACTCTTAATTCCTGGAATATGCATCTCCTAGTACATAACTGTAAAGTCAGTATCACTCTCAAAAATTTGACATCATACTTTCCATATTATTGCCCCTTTTTATTTCTTTGGTCCTTTTCTTTTTGTCTTCTCCATTAAATTAAAGGTCATATAGAGTACTTAGTAGTTATATCTCATTAGTCTTTTAAAATCACGAACAGTTTACCTATCTTTCATGATACTATTTTTGAGGAGCTCTGGACAATTCATTTTTGACTTGTGATCTTGTGATGTTTCCCCAGAGTTTGATTTGGGTTAAATAAATGTCTACTATGTGAAAATTTAAAAGAATGATGTGGGGAAATTTTTGTTTTGTTTCCTAGTTCTCCTTATAAAGCCAAATATTGCTTGATAAGTTCCAGAGTAGATGAATTTCATTTGTTTCTATCACATCTTTACATGTGTTGGTAGATAATTCAAACCAGAGCATTGGGGAATTTTGGAATTTATTTGATTTTTGGAGTTCATAAAATCTCCACTTCCATCACAAAGGTTTGCAATTTTTGGTCTTTTAAAAGAGAGACTTTAAAGTATTAGGAAGTGTTGTAGAGATGTAGCACAGTTCCTAGAATGCTTTCTTAGTGTGCACAGGCCCTTGGGTAGATCCTCAGCACGAAGTAAGATGAGTTGTGTTCAGGAACTGAAGCATCATTTGGCCAGTGCCCTAGACTTTGATACAACACTAAAGTGTCATGGTAGGCCAGTAGCCTGTAAAGAGTCTCTGTCTTATTAGTTGTGGCAGTTTTTTTTTGTTTGTTTGTTTTTGTTTTCACTAAACCAAACATTTGCTTAAAAGGTTGTTTGAGCCATGAGTATTTTTGAGGATTTAGTGAAACATTTCAAGTAATTAAAATATTAAGATAAGTGTTTAAATAGTATTCTTCTTTGAGAATTGACATTAGAACTGACAATAAATTTTTGTAAGTTATGTGAACTAAAAAATTAAATTGACTTGTTCTTCCTTTTCTATTTGATTACTCTCATTTTCTTGTATTTTACTTATTCTTTATATTTTTCTTCTATCTTTTTTTACTTTGTTTTTTAAATATATTTTTTTGTTTGTGTATTTATTCTGAAACAGAATCTTATAGTGTAACCCAGACTGTTCTGGAGCTGACCATGTAGACCAGGATGACTTCAAGCATGTAGCCATCCTAACCTTCCTCTTGAGGCTTGCCCCACAGGTGTCTTGCACCATTCCCAGCTCTCTCCTTTTCATTTTTAACTGATGCTTGAATGAAGCTACTGTTTATTGTTGGTGAATAAAGTTGAGGAAGATAGGAGACTGTGATAATGTCAGAGCTGTTACCTTGCTTAGTAAATTATAGTCATTCTAATTCCTTATGCTCATCACTATACATGATGTAATTCATGAATTTTATACACAGGGAGCTAAGGTGTGATATTTAACCCTAATGTGTATATGTTTACAAGTACACTTTATTAAAGAGACAATATGACATGCATTGGGGGATAAACCAGTATGGCTAGTTGTGAGAAATTTGAATTTTGTTAGTTGGACTTTTGATTACATGATATTTTATGTGAATGAAAGGTTAGTATGTGTTGTAGGTTTCTTTCTGTTGCTGTGATAAACTCAGTGACCAAAGCAACTTAGGAAGGAAATGGTTTACTTTAGCTTCCAGTTATAACCCATCATTGAAGGAAGCCAATGCAGGAACTCAAGAACCCAGAGACAGGAGGGAAGCAGAGACCATGGAGAATGGCTGCTTACTGGCTTGATACCTGTGATTCACTCCCCAAGACTCGCTCAACCTGCTTTCTTATATAACCCAGGACTACCTGTGTAGTGGTGGCACTGCCTGCCCACAGTGGGATTGGCCCTACTATGTCAATCACTAATTAAGAAAATTAATTAATGGCAGTAGGCCAATCTGGTGGAGGCAGTTTCTCAATTGTGAGATTCCTCCTCCCACATGACTCTAGTTTGTGAAAGTTGATAAACACTAACCAGCACATTATGTTAAGTGAATATGGCCTTCATTATATCTTAAAGCTACTAAATTTTTTTTAGAGTTAACTTGACCACCATGATAGATACAGATGTGTTTTATATTCTGAGTAGAGTTTTTTTTTCTGTTTTAACACACTAAATCTTGAATAAGAAATTCTAAACTTTTATATCTAAGACATAGTGTTCTTTTAAGCTTTTATATCAGTTAAGCTTAATATTTGAATATATCTTGACATACCATATATGTTTTGGTATTTTGAGTTTGTTAGCTCTTATTCTCTGTTTGGAAGGATTCAGGAAACAGTGCAGATACTTAATTAGTACTATTTAAAAAGCCAAAAGACTTGGACATTTATTGTCATAATTGTTGATGTTTACATAGTTCTCCTGTGTTTTCAGTTGGCCAGGTAGCATTGTTTATGATTAAAGTACTGGGGAGTGTGGTTGAGGAGATGGCTTAGTTGGGTAACATGCGTGTTCTACAAACATGAGGGCTTTCTGTCAGTTTCAGTAGGACATGTTTAAACTAGAGGAGCTGATGTAATTGATGAATTTGGACTTTCAGTGAGCAAACCCTATACCTGAGAGTTTAATTGAATCACATACTATATTAAGACTTACAGGATTTGAGCTTTATATTTCAGTTTACTTGATTATTTTTAGGGAGGGTTTAAGAAAAAGAAAGTTTCCCCATTGAAATGCTATCAGAAGTAATGTGGGTGGCTATCTTAAACTTTGTTTTTCCTTAATGTAGGTCAGATTGCAACAAGGGTAAAGCCATCACTGGTTAAAATACAATAATCATGTCTTAAGTGGAGTAAGGAATGCTTGGTACTTCTTGGTTTGGGCAACAATTGTGCTTTGTCTTTGTTTGGAATTGATTACAAATTTGTTTCTGTCTTTCTATGTCATGGTTACAGAGTGGCCTTGTCTGATGATACTGATGTCCTGTGAAGTAGTTTAGCAGAACGTTAATTTCTTCTGAATGCCTGGCTAGTTTTACTAGGACCAACCATCTGTTGATGGTTGAAACTATCAGAGAATTAAGTTGGTTATGACAAAATTCCAATTATTTTGTATTTATAAGAACAAAATAAGCTGACTTTGTATGTCACTTACAGTGGGGCATCCCTATGGCAGCTTGGGAATTTTATACAAAACCTCTACTCACGAAACCTTTGTTCTTCATTGTAGCCCACAAAGGAATTTCATTCAGAACAACCTAGTTTGAAGAGCAAAGTTAGAGTTTATTAAGAAGAACTTTTTAGTTGGTTGGTGGTAACTCATGTCTTTAATCCCAGCACTTGGTTATTTTAATCCCAGCACTTGGGAGGCAGAGGCAGGTGGTTCTCTATGCATTCCAGGCCAGCCAAGGCGTCAGAGAAAAACCCTGTCTTGGGGAAAGAGAGGGAGGGAGAGTGAGATTTTAAATATAGATTTAAGAACACTGATTAGTAGAAAGAGAAACACTCAGACAGGGTAGAATATACCCAAGTATGGACATGGGCTTCTCCAGACAGTCACACTTAACTGTATTAGCACTTGGGGTATATATAAAATTTCAGTGGCTTCTGAAGTTTACTTAAAAGGTTGCAGAGATACCTTTTCCCCCTCTTATTTTATTGTGCAGTTTGTATGTATGTTCATGTGCCTGTGTATGTGGAGACGAGATCAGCGTCAGATATTTTTAATTTTATTTTATTGAGATGGGGTCTCTTTCTGTAGCCTTGGCTGCCCTGGAATTCATTATGTAGATCAGGCTAGCCTAGAACTCAGAAATTGGCCTGCCTCTGCCTCCTGAGTTCTGGGAGTGAAGGAGTGCCACCACACTTGTCTCTGTCATTCTTTTTTTTTTTTAAGACACCTTCTCTAACTGAGCCTGGAGGTTGCTGATGTGGCTAGACTAACTAACCAACAAATCCCAGAGGTCTCATCTCCTGCCCCTTCCCCCAGCATAGGATTAGTGGTGTGCACTCAGCTTTTTTTTTTTTTAACTTTTATTTATTACTTCAAGTTACATCTCCATCATAGGCACATAGATTCTTATGTGGATTTTGGGACCTGATCTCAGGTCTGCGTGCTAACATGGCATCTCCCTCCTTTTTACTGTGTGAGATAGTTCCTGAAGGGCCTGGAGTAGAATAATCTTATCAGGCAAAACTATGGGGCAGAAAGGCTCCACAAGGGGGTTAAGACATGTCTTTTAAGCGGGGTATCGTCACTCATGCCTACAGTCTCAGCATTTGGAAGGCTGAGACATGAGGATTGCATGGTTTCTAAGCCAGTCTGAGCTTCACAATGAGTCCAGGACAGCTTAAATTACAGAGTAAGTCTATTCCTTAAAAAGAAACAAATAAAACATACACAAAGAATACATCTTTTTCTGTAAATGGAGTTTCTTGTGACATTCCTTTTTTTTTTAGGTTTATAGTTGTAAAGAGACAAAGATCATACTTGGTTATGTATGTTTAGGCCATAAGCATGATTTATTTATATTTTAGTATTCTTACTTGACTCATTTTATAAAAGAAATACTGATTATGTAGGTAGCCTTTACAGCAAATTTTCTTAATTATGTTGAAATTTTGGGTCAGCTGGTTAAAATCTTGTCTCTAGGAACAGCAGACTGTGTTATCAGCAAAGCAGGTGTTATCATTATCTAAATATAGTAATTGAGAAAGAGATGTTTGGCATCTTGAGGAGTTTGTGACTTATCTCCTTTGTCCCCTTAATTTTCCTCATCTTTCTGATCTCCCTCAGACTAAATAATACTTGTACTGTGAGGGTAAAGTCTCTTTGGGAATATGATTTGAAAAAGTAAGAAAGTTTACCATGTAGGTATGTGAAGTGAGTGCTCCAGAAAGAGAAAATAACTGGTGTATTAATTTTTATATAGTTCTAGTATGCATAACACTTGTGAGGAACACAGGGACAGGACAGTAAAAACAGAGGAATAAGCTATATATGAGATTTTTTTAGGAATTAAGAAAGGTTATTATTTGGAGAAGCAGATGATTGTCTCGTAGGCATTTGTATGTACATTGGTATTTACATTTGTATGTACATTGGTTGATATTGTGTATATGAAGAGTCTGTGAGTACACAGGTAGAAAAACAACCAAACCAAATGCAGTATTAGTTCTTGGAGCTGTTAGTGGCAGAGATTGTCGCGTCCCGCTCGACCAGCAAGGATGATGCAACTCACAAAAGCTCTTCTCCAGCAGTTTATTCAGGTCCCTTGAAAACAGTCTTCCGAAATGCCCGGGCAGACCCAACCCACAGGCTAAATACTAAATGAACAGCCAATCAAGTAAAGCCAAGTGGTGCTATCTTAGAGGCCCACGTATGCGGAAGCAAGCCAGATCAGCGGTCTTAGCCAAATATGGACTTGTTTATCATCGAGAGCGCTCACCGTCGGGCTGGTGGAAGGCGGAAAACGGCGCCATCTTTAGGGCGTGGCACATCGCAGCTCTCTACAGTTCCCCCTTTTTTTATTTTTTCTAAAGTAGATAAAAAATCCCTGGAAAGGCTTCGTAATCCCTCTATCTGGGGATCTCATGGTGGGCCTGAGCCTGTAGGAGGGCGGTGCTCAAACTCTTACCCGTCTCTGGGTCAGCGTCCCCACTTGGGACTGCCCTGTCTTAGGTGGCTGAGACTTACCCGTCTACTCCGTCATTGACTTGCCAGACCCTAATATCCGTGGAACGAATACCTCAGTGAGCAGGGACTATGCTTAGTGAAGATTTACTTCACGGCAGCGAGCCATGCCTGAGGGGACTGGCCCGCCTCAATGGCGACAAGGGCTTGTATAATCATGGCTGCATTACGCTTTTGTGTGGCTCTCATTTTGTAGATGCACCATAGGCAAAACAGAGAGGCTAGTATCATTAGTATCGCCAAAGAGCCTACACCCGCCCACTCCTTAAGATGATCCATAGCCGTCTGTATCCAGGAAGTCAAGCCAGTGGCCAGGCTCAGATCCACCCGAGTGGAGTTGATGTGGACAATTGTCGCTCTCAGCTCTCTCATCAAATTTTCAAATTCAGCCGACCAATCCTGTAAGAGGAACTTTGACAATTGTTTAGACAGATTAGCAGCCTTTGTAAAATTTTGATACTGCACGGAAGTAACACACAAACCTTGCATTTTCCACTCACACCCCAATTGTGCTAGTTGCCAAAGAGAATCAATCTGTTCTTGTATTAAATCTATGCATTGTTTAACTATCATAAGACCTCCTTTGAGATGAGAATTCTTAGAGGTCTGAGTATCCAATGCCTGTGCCACAGTGGCTGAGATGTTATTCAGGGCATTGGCAGTCTGTATAGAACTAGACAAGGCAATAGCTGAGGCAGTAGCTCCCACAGCAGCAATAGTGATGGCAGTAACAATAGCTGCAGTGATGCCAAAATCTCTTTTAAATCTGAATAGCATCATGGTATTAGGGGCCTCTACAGGAACTGGTACATATCGAGGCATTCTAGTCACCACAGCCACAGGAAAGGCTGTGGCATTCCAGCATAGGGCATAAAAACATGTGCCCGGAGTGCATACTAACTTTTCTTCACCTAAGGATGCACTCCCATTACTTACAATCCACAGAAAAGGAGGCCAGAGACATACAGGCGAGGCTGAAAAGTTCTTGTTGCGGTAAGAATGAAACAAAGAATTCCAAGTACCAGAGCCACTACCGCTAGAAAAATCCAATTTGGTAGCGGACCCTAGGGAAAAATTACCTCTTTGATAAATTCCCCCCCCAAGCATAATGACAGGTCCCAAGTCCATGCAACTTCCATTTACTCCACACAAAAGCCACAAATCAAAAGGATTGGTGGCAGTCTGCTGAGGATCCCTAGTAGATATATCAAGCATTCCTGTACAAGACTTATTCACTATATTACTAATCATGGGGCTAAAGGAAAAATAATCTTGTTGAACCCAAACTGCTCTGCGCTCCTGACATCCAGTCCAGGGAAAAGGTCCTTCCTCTCCTGTGGATCCTCTACAAAAAGGTGCCCAGCGTGGTTGTCTGGGGGGGTCCCGGTCAGAGACTCGTGTGGGCCACCATCCTTCAAGACGAGAACCGTTGCCTGAAAACAAACCACCACTCCTACCCCCAAACCTCAGTTGTGGTAAAAAATCTGCTGACTGCTGAGACAATTTAATGCATTCTGTATCATCTGACCTATTGAAGCTCATTAAAAAGCACAGACTACCCTTCAAGCTGACATTTCTATTACCCTCTATAGGGCTTTTCTGATCATCAAAGGGAAGGTAGGGTAAGCCTAAGCTTCTATTACTGCTAAATAAGCGTGGAAACACAGTTGCATCATGTCTGACCGGCATCGGCTTTGGGAATATCGACAGGATCCCCCATCTCGGCTCGGTCATTCCTGACATACTCACTGCTACTATCACCAGGATCCCTAGGAAGGTTTTCATGACGAATCTTCCTCACAAGGCGTTCAGGCACCCACACTGGATCTTGTTGATCCTGAGGAAAAACACAAACAGACCCTCTCGCCCATGTTAGCACTGGGTCAGGCCCCCGCCAAGAGCCTGTCAAAATGTCTCTCCACTTCACCATGTTTTTAGGTGAACCATGGGAATCCTGATGTCTGTCCGCTGCTGAGCGGCCTTGAGCATCCAAATTGAAAAAATTTAAAGTAAATAAGGCTAAAGACATTCTCTCCTTGGGGGTACGGCCTTGGCCTATTCCCCCTTTTTGTTTTTGCAAGCATTCTTTCAAGGTGCGATGAGCACGCTCCACAATTCCTTGTCCTTGAGGATTGTATGGTAATCCGTGATTAAGCTGTACCTCCATCTGGTTGCAGAAGGAGACAAAGGACTGTGCTGTATAGGCTGGTCCATTGTCCGTTTTCAGCTGCTGTGGTTTTCCCCATGCAGCCCAGGCTTCTAAGCAATGTCCTATGACATTGCGAGCCTTTTCTCCACTCATAGGTGTAGCATGTATGATACCTGAGCAGGTATCCACAGATACATGAATATATTTTAAGGTTCCAAATTCTGAAATGTGGGTAACGTCCATTTGCCAGATTTTGAGTGGCATCAACCCTCTAGGGTTCACTCCCACACTGGGAGGATGATGATGAATCACACACTGAGGACAGTCCAAAACTACTTGTCTAGCATCTGCTCTAGACAAATGGAATTTTTGCTGTAGAGTTTTTGCATTTACATGAAATAATTGGTGAAACTGTCTGGCTTGGTCCAGGAATGAGCTCCAAAAAATGCATTCCATCCTGGTCCATTGATCAATTTTATCATTACCCTCACTTAATGGTCCAGGTAATCCTGTATGTGCTCTGATATGTTGAATATAAAAACACCTTTTTCTTTGCCAGATTAAAAGTTGTAACTCTTGTAATAAGGCACATACAGTACTACTATTCTTAATAGGACCTGCTAATTCTAATACTTTCACTGCGTTGACCACATAAACTGAATCTGAAATCAAATTGAATGCAAAGTGACATCTTTTAAACACCTCAATTACTATTTTCAACTCTACTATTTGGGGGGAGCCCGGTTGAAATTGACATAACACGGGCTCTTGTCTTTCTATCATATAGGCTCCACAGCCTGTCTTTGAGCCATCAGTAAACACATTTGGTGACCCTTGAAGTGGTACTGCTGAAGTAACCTTAGGGAATATCACTGGGTGCTCCTTAAAAAATGATAGCAATGGATGTTTAGGATAATGGTTATCAATCACTCCTTCAAAGCTACATTGCAATATTGCCCAATCATCTACAGTGCCACACAAAATCTTAATTTGATGACTGGAATAGGGCACTATTATATGGGCAGGAGCAACTCCAAAAGACTGTAAGCATTGTTGGATACCATTTAAGACTAAAGCAGCAACTGCAGTGGGATAATGTTCTATGGATTTTTTTGGAGAAATCTTTGAATAGGTCCATAATAATGGTCCATCCTGCCATAACAACCCTGTAGGTTGACCGTAGGTGGCAAATATGCACAATGCAATGGGCTGTCCTTCCTGCCATCTCTTTAGGAAGGCACTCTGTAACCTTTCTTCCACTTTACATAAAGCTTTTCTTGCTTCTTCTGTTAATTGCCTAGGAGAATTAAGTGCTGAGTCACCTTTCAAAATATCATATAGGGGTCTTATTTCATAATTTGGTAGCTTCAAATAGCCTCTTACCCAATTGATGTCTCCTAACAACCTTTGAAAATCATTTAAAGTCTTTAAATTATCTTTTCTTATCTCGATCTTTTGAGGTATTATCTTTTCAGGTCCAACCTTCGCTCCTAAATAATCAACCACATTTTCCTTTTGAACCTTATCAGGAGCAATAAACAACCTTTTCTTTTTTAATAATTGAACTAATTCTTCATAGGCCCGATCTAACATTTGTTCACTCTTAGCTGCCAGTAAGATATCATCCATATAATGAACACATCTCAAATCTGGAAAATTCTTTCTCAAGGGAGCAATGGCTTCCCCCACATACAGTTGGCACATAGTGGGGCTGTTTGCCATGCCCTGGGGTAATACTACCCATTCAAACCGCTGATCAGGTTCCTCATGGTTACAGGATGGAACAGTAAATGCAAATCTCTCACTATCTTTGTCACACAAAGGGATGAAGAAAAAACAATCTCTTATATCTATAACTATAATGGGCCATGAGGCTGGCAAAGATGATAAAAGCGGCAAGCCGCGTTGCACTGGGCCCATGATCTGCATTTGTTGATTTATGGCACGCAGGTCATGCAATAATCTCCATTTTCCAGATTTCTTTTTAACGACAAAGATAGGTGTATTCCAGGGAGATACAGATGGTTTTATATGCTTTAAAGACATCTGTTCATCCACCAAATCTTTGGCTGCATTCAATTTTACAGAGGAAAGTGGCCACTGAGGAACCCATACTGGATCCTCCGTCTTCCAAGTTATGGGAATGCCCTCCTCAGTGGCCCCTAGGAAAAACCCAGGCCCTGTCTCTTTTGTCTTTGCTGCATAGATATGGGACTCTTTCGTCCCTGCAAATATTTTCCTATTCCAAAGCCTGGAGCATATCCCATATCTTGCATCATACATTGGGCTGAATCAGAATAGTCATTACTCAATTTAAATCCCATATCCTTTAAAAGGTCTCTTCCCCAAAGGGAGATAGGGAGCTCAAGTACATATGGCTGCATTTCTCCTGAGTGGTTCTCTTGGTCCTGCCACTTTAATAACCTTGCACTCATATCTGGAGTCTTAGCATAACCCAGGCCTTGAAGTGTTTGAGAAGAGGCTTGTACGGGCCAACCTGAAGGCCAGTCTTTCTTTGCTATGATACTCCTATCAGCCCCAGTATCCAAAAGGCCCAGGATCTTTTTACCATCAACTTTTAACTCCAAGACGGGGCGTTGGTCCAAATCTAGGGAGAGAAAAGTCAAATCCGTGCCCGTGGACCCAAAACCATCTTTTCCTCTCTCTCTATCCTTTGCTGCATAGCGGTCATGTAAGCTCGGCAGCATGATCAATTGAGCAATTCTTTCTCCAGGAGAGATAGCCGTTATACCACGGGGGGAGGCTACCATGATCTTAACCACTCCTGTATAATCTGGATCTATAACTCCAGGATGGACAATAAGTCCTCTCAAGGCTGATGATGACCTCCCTAACAACAAACCAACTGTACCAGGTTCAAGGGGTCCTTTAAAATCTGTTTCAATTAACTGGACCCCCATTTGGGGCGTTAATACGAGTCTGGTGGTGGAGCAGAGGTCCAATCCTGCTGAGCCTGCAGTGGCTCTCCACGGTCTCTCGGATGGCGGAGGGTTGGCCATCTCTCTTGATTCTGTTCTTTGTCCTGATTCTCTACTGCCCCATATATTTGTGGGCCCTGAGGTCGTGGGCCCCGCTGTCCGTTTTTTGGACGAGTGCCACCATAACCTTGAGTTAAAGGCTGGCCATGGATATCTATCACTGAACGGCATTCATTAGCCCAATGGTTCCCTTTTTTACATTTTGGGCATAACCCTGGCCGCCTGGGGCGTTGTACACTTCCTGTACTTTCTGTACTCCTTCCCCTGGGGCACTGTCTTTTAAAGTGTCCCATCTTGCCACACTTAAAACAAACTCCTGAACTTCCTCCTCCTTTTCTGGCCAACTGTATTACTGCAGCAGCAAGACCAGCATTAGTTAACGGCCCTCCAAGCTCTCTACACACTTTCATCCAGGCTTCTATGCCTTTGTTCTTATAAGGGGTGATAGCAGCTCTACATTCTTTGGTACATTGCTCATAGACCAACTGTTTTATTAGTGGCAAAGCAGCATCCGGGTCACCAAAAATCTTCCCTGTTGCTTCCACCATTCGTGCTACAAAATCTGAAAAGGGCTCCATGGGGCCCTGTAGAATCTTAGTTAAGTTCCCACTCACCTCCCCTTTATTAGGAAGAGATCTCCAAGCCTTGATAGCTATCTTGTTTATTTGCTCATAAATCTGAATAGGATATCCTATCTGCTGGTTGGCAAATCTCCCCTGCCCAAGCAGCATATCTCTATCCCAGGCTGGATTTCCATCTCTCTGATTAATGGCTGCTTGCTCAGTGGCATACTCAATCAAGAAAGCTTTCCCTTCTAAGTATTGCCCTGGACTTAAGCAGGCGCGGACCAGGCCACTCCAATCACTCGGAGTCATACAATGTCTGCTTAATGCTTCCACTTGAGCCATTGTAAAAGAAGCAGTAGTACCATAGGTATGAACCGACTCTGCAAGGGACTTAACCACCTTAAAATCAAGCGGTTCCTCGTACCTGTTCCTTTGTGGGTCTTGGTATACTGGATAGGCAAACTGTAATTCTGTTCTTACTTGTGTCCACATCCCCGGGCAGAAAGATCTCCCTACTTTCAGGGACTGAACAGGCTGATCTATCTGAGTGGCTTCTGGATATGGAGGAGGAGTTGAAGGCGCCGCGACAACGGCTTTACTTACACCAGCCGCCGCCAGCGTGGCTGAAGGCGCTGCAGCAACGGCTTCACCCACACCGACTGCCGCCGACGTGTCCTTCTCTTTTACCCTTTTCTTTTCCTTTTTTCTAATAACAGTCCTCTCCAACTGTTCTATTAGAGCGTGTAGCTCTCCTTCAGAATCCGTGCTCTCTGAGTCCTCAAAATCTCTGAAATCTCTAAAATCTCTAAGATCGGGATAGAGAGGAACCTTCTTTTTGCCTCCCTTTTCACTGTCTGCCTGCTCAAATCTTTCGCCTTTGTTACTTTCCTTTTCACTGTCTACCTGCTCAGATCTTTCCCCTTGCAGCAGTTCCAAGGCTGATTCTCCCTCTTTGATTGCATTACAACATCTCTGATCTTCTAAACAACTCCTCACCATTTTCCAAATCGGTCTTACTCCATGCTTCAGAGTCCCTTGCTCCCAAGCAAAATCCAAGTCCCTGCCTAATTTGTCCCAGGAGGATACCGTAAGATTCCCGGACACCGCAAACCACGGAGCCACGGAATCGCATTCATTCAAAAATCTTTCTAGGGTAGACTTCTTAATCTTCAAATTCCTAGCTAAAAGTAGCTCCTGAAGAGCCAGAAAAATTGGATGTGACTCTGACAATCCCATGTTTAAAAATTTACTTTCGGTTCGCAGCTTCCCTGCGAAACTTTACTTTTTGTTCGCTATCTCCGCGAAACTTTACCGTATGTTCACTAGCTCCGCGAATCTTTACCGTATGTTCGCTATTATCCGCGAATCTTTACCGTATGTTCGCTATTATCCGCGAATCTACCGTATGTTCGCTATCTCCGTGAAACTTTATTGTCCCAAATTATCCCAGGAACTTACCAGCGCTGCCCCTGACTGCAGGAGTTCTGAGTCTTTTTTGGGTTCCCCGTACGGGCCACCACTTGTCGCGTCCCCCTCGACCAGCAAGGATGACGCAACCCACAAAAGCTCTTCTCCAGCAGTTTATTCAGGTCCCTTGAAAACAGTCTTCCGAAATGCCCGGGCAGACCCAACCCACAGGCTAAATACTAAATGAACAGCCAATCAATTAAAGCCAAGTGGTGCTATCTTAGAGGCCCATGTATGCGGAAGCAAGCCAGATCAGCGGTCTTAGCCAAATATGGACTTGTTTATCATCGAGAGCGCTCACCGTCGGGCTGGTGGAAGGCGGAAACCGGCGCCATCTTTAGGGCGCGGCACATCGCAGCTCTCTACAAGAGATAGTTGTGGGTACACTGTGGATATCCTTGACGGTAGAATCAGTATTTCATGATGGATTGCATGTGAGAATAGTTACAAATGACCTTGATGATTTTTGTTATGCAAGTGGAAAGAAAAGATTGCTGTCAGCCGAGATGGAGGAATTGTTAGGCCCTGCAATTTCAAGGGACAATCAGGAATGGTTTTCAATTAGTTTACTAAATAACAGGTTTCCATATACTACTTTCATAAATCCTTCTGCTTTGGGTGATCCACCCATCTCTAAGATACCCTTCCATCTCCTTGCCCCTCCTTTTCCCTATCTGAATTCTATTGTCCACAGTATCCCTCCTTCACATTACTATCTCATGTTCTATTGCCTTCTCCCCTTCCTAGGCAAGGTCCACTTTCTAGTTTCTGGCTCTATTCCCATATTTATGTCTACTTAGATACACAGGTTTATCAATTAGAAGCTAGGATTTGGCAGGTTGTAGCAACTCACACTGGTAGAATATGCTGAAGAGGAGGAAGCAGGAGGCTCATGGGTTAGAGGCTGGCCTGGGGTATACATTTTTGACTGGAGAAGTGGCTTATCCTGGACCGCTCACAACCACCTTTAACTGCAGTCCCAGGGAATCTGAAGCTCTCTCTGGCCTCTAGACCCTAGGCATGTGTGAGGTATAGACATATATATGCAAGGGAAATAAACATCCATACACATAAAGAAACAAGAAAATAAAAAGAACACTTAAAAGAAACTGGTATTCGACTCTGAGAGAGAATGGATGGTGCTGGTCCTCAGTGTGGGTTACCTCACTTAGTGCTTTCTAGCTCTTAACATTTCCTGCAGGTTTCATTTTTTTTTTTTGGTAGCTGAATAAAATACCTTTCTGCATATGTTCACATTGTTATCATCCATGCATCCATTGACTGATGGGTATGTGGGCTGATTCTGTTTCTTTACTATTGTTAAAAGATCAGTGATAAATATAGAAGTGCAAGTACCTCTGAGTATGATAAAGAGCCCTGTGGGTATATGCCCAGAATGTGTAGTGAAGTTGTATGGTAGTTTTGTCTTCAGTGGTTTGAGAAGCCTCTGCACTGATTACTATAGTAACACGATTAACGAATAAATTTATCATTTCTTTTTCTCTGTACTCTTACCCACATTTATTTTCTTGATGGTAGTCATTCTAACTGGGGTGAAGTAGATCTCAAAGTAGTTGTAATATGCATTTCTTTGATTGGCATTTGTATTTCCTTTTATAATTGTCAGTTCAGCTCATTGACTTACTGATTACAGGTTTGTGTATGTGTTCAATTTTTGCAGTTCTTTATATATTCTAGATATTAACCCTTGTCTAAATTATAGTTAACAAAAATTTTCTCCTATTTTCTAGGCTATCTCAGGAACTCAGTCTTTTTATTTTCCTTCCTTCCTTCCTTCCTTCCTTCCTTCCTTCCTTCCTCCCTCCCTCCCTCCCTCCCTCCCTCTCTCCTTCCTTCCCTCCCTCCCTCCCTCTCTTCTTCCTTCCTTCCTGATATCAGCTTCTCATCCAGTTATTTTTAAGAGTATGGAGTTAAGTCACAACAGTTCTAGAGGTATACATTTGAGAATTGTCAACATATACATGATATGGAATGACTAACATTAGGTGCATATTCACCAAGGTTATAAGGATGGAGAAGCCCAAAGAATGAGACCTGCTTAGACCTTACAACCTTGAGAGGTCTGTAAGAGTAGGAAACGGACCAAAGACAGTGGACATGAACTTCACTAGTATAGGAAGAATACCACAGGCTTTTCCTACACTAGTAAAGAATGGTAAAATAATTTTATTTACCTTACATGTGAGC